>CM073778.1:92041567-92103780 GCA_037158775.1 Hetaerina titia | reverse complement strand
GCATAATGCATTTCCTTTTTATCCTCAATTGGATACCCTTGAGTAATTTATAATCATTCAGGACTTCCCTAAAAGTAATTTTGACGTTTTAATCACCAACATTTTTTCAATCCACCAAGAATCAACATGCGAGTTTCTTAATGAAATGATCTCCACCGCCAACGATGTATCTTCCAAAGCTTTTCGTTGACATTAAAAAGCAGTGATTTGTGTCAATGCGTGTCAAATGGGAAGTCCAAATGATGCCCTTGCAGTGGGCAGATGAGGCAGTAGTAGTGGAGAGGTGTGGCGAAATAAATATTCCGTGAAGGTATGTGGGTTGATGCAGGAATGTGATAGGCCAAGAAGGTGACAAGTGGTGTTTGCTTTTACTGCTGAGGAAGAGGATTGAGGGTTGAATAACCAAATGAGGGAAATAAGAGAACAGTAAATGGCCGGAGAGAGCAAAAGGTAGATTTGAGAAAGTGTTGGGTGAATGTGGTTAAATAGACTCAGCGCTCGTATTATTGGAAGTCGATAAGAAAGGGAGATACGTAAAGACGAGCGTAGGAAGAAAAGAATATAGATGTATGGAGGAATATAGATGTATCTTCTGGCATCCCCAGGGAAGTTTAATAGGGCCGCTTCTATTCTCACTATACATTAATGACTTAAGATCACACGTTAGTAGCACCCTCAGATTATTAACTGACAACACGGTGGAATACAGGGAAAGAAGGGGCCCCTCAGATTACGAGCTACTCTATAAGAGTCTTAGACACAATATAGGATTGGTGCAAGGATTAACATAGGAAAAGGCGCAGTTTTGAAATTTTGAAACCAAGAAAAGTAGCAAACAGAACATAAATTATGAAATACGTATATTGCTAACTACGGCCAACCAAGTTAAATACATGGGGTTAGTTCTAACACCACGCCTCTCATGGGAAGAGCATGTCAAGAAAATGTACGGATCCACTTTTAAGAATCTCGGCTTCATTAAACGAGGGATGGAGAAAGTTAAAGGGAGATGTTATTTTGCTCTATCTAGGCCACATTTTGAATACAAGGCATGTATTTTGAATACACCGCACGTACAAAAACACTGGCTGGACGCTCCCGGAATGATTTTTATGAAACGATGTTTTGTTTAATATCTCAATGGTCAATTTAAATGGAAGAATTAGGGGCGTCGTGGTTGGAGCATTTAGCTTCTGACTAGGGGAACCGCCGTCAATTACCTGTGGTTTTGGCCTTCACACTTCACGCAAGCAATACCAATTTTCTATTGCTATCGTTTCGAGTCTCAAGGGCCTGCCCCTCATGCCCTCTAAAATGTCTGCATTGATAACAGACACACTATTCTCATCTGTCCGACCAACTATGGAGTTGATTGCTATGATTGCGACAATCAATGACTTGATTAAATAATAGCGTTTTTGAATAAAATCAGTAGATTCAGGAGAGATATAATGAAAGTTCGTCGTCATGAGGAAAAAAAATTGAACTTTTCCACATGTTAATTGGTAGCGCACAACGCGTGTCGGTTCATAGCACCATCTTCAGGAGCAAGACTGGTACCTGAAGATGGTTCTTTGAACTGAAACTCGTAGTACGCTAACAAATAAACTTGTAGAAAAGTGCAAATTTGTATTTCTCATAAGCATTATTTAATGTGAAATGTCTCCTACATTAACTATGCTTAAGTGGCAAATATGGATTTATGGGTTTCACTTTATAGTAATATAAAGCTGAATCAATAATAATGAAAATAGAAATGCAGCATTAAAAATTTTATTTTTCCCTGAAGTATCTAATGAACCCTTATTATAGGGTTTCGGAGAACTCTCGAGTTGGTTTTGAACTGTTTTCGGCACTGAATTTAAATTTTGCAAGTGTGAAATTGCTGAACCAGTTCGTACAAACTGTATTAAAAAAAAGGATTAACCTTACGAAAACTTAATAGCATTATTAACTTCTATTCCATCTGGATGGGTCCCAGTGTCAATGTGCACCGGAGATACGTAGCCCGCGTAGGTTGCCTGGGTATACATTTACATTACAAATACATTGGATTTTAAAAATATCATGGCCATAAAAGTTCCTCAGACCTCATTCGGCCATATGGTCATGAAAGTACTTTCCCTGAAAGGTTTCCTGAGAATGTGTGTCAGTTTGTGCTGAGAGAAAAACTTGAAGTGCCCTACATGCCCTTGAAACAATTTCAAGCTAAGAGCTTTAAAATAATTTTATTTCCACACTCCAGTTTTTATTGTGGTATGTGAAAAGTATAACAGTTCTTATTCGCTCGCCATGTTGATTATTCCCTCTTTTTACTATTGTTTCCTTGAAAATGGAGATGTGGGTCTGGGTTATCCTTGATGACAGAATTTAGCTTGCACGTTTTACGTATCAACTCTCTGAGTAAATTGCTCAGAGAAATCCCAATGAAAATTATAAGTTGATCGCATTTTTAATAAAGTTGATTAAATCGAGATATTTTATTTCAATATTTCAGTTGGGGTCACTTATTAATTTTAATGTAGAGTTTTTGATGGTCTCAAACTTATGTTTGAAGCATTTTCGATTGCAGTAATTGAGTCGCCTTTATAAGTTCAAATTATGCCATGCATAAATTTACAATCTGTTACAAGTTAATTAATTTATATTAATGGTCGTGTTTGTGCCAGGGCAGTTCACCGTAGGTTTCCAGAACGTTTGGCGGAGATTATCTTCTCGGGGAGAGAGTGAAGACTTTTGCATTAAAAGAAACTAGGAGTAGCTGGCTTACATTTTCATTAAGGAAAATCAGATTATCTTTCGGAAACTCCAGTAGAATATTTCTCCTGTGTCATTTGAAAATTGCTCCCGAGAGAATTTATTTCCATAAGTAGGTAGCCATCTGACTTTGTTTGGTTCGCGATAAACTTCAGTTATAATAAAACTTGGAAGGGTCTGCATACATAATTTTTACTGACGTAGATTAATATTATAGTTTGGGAGATGGTTGGGGCCGATGCCTTGTGGAAATCCATTTGTATTCATCCAATTTTTTCCTTCCTTCTTTTTTCATCCATCTAATTTCCTGTGGAAACGCAAAGTATTTCATTCTTTCTTTGAATATTTTAGTGTATTTGCACAATAGCACTGTTTGAATAAATGATGGAAAATAATTATTACACTTTAAAATAGACTCTGAAACATGGACGTCTGTTTCTCGATTTCCATTGTTCGAATAAAACACAGTAATAACTGCTTTAGACCTAATCTTAGGAGTGTGATATACCATTGGTTAAATGGATAATAAATAAGGCGTGGGGAACTCATGCAACTCTTACTTTCATAATCCAAAACATAAATTATTTAGTACTTTAAACTATCCATTAATTTGGTCTAAAATTAAACTTTCCCCATTCTTTTTCGCTGTGCGATATTTTTCACTCTGTAAGCTCTTAATAATATACCTAAGTTGTAGTGTAGAACAGAAAATAGAAATAGAACTTAGAAACACAGAGATACCCTACAAATGTACTTTTTCCCGGAGTGTTTAGTAGATATGAAACAGCTATTGAAGGCTCTTAATGAAAGATTTCTGGTGATTGAACAGCTCTATGTCTGCTTATTACAATTAATTTGATGCCAAAATATTATTCCTCCAGCTCTAACGCCACCAAAGGTGCTTGTAGGCCTTCTGTATTCGTTTCCCTAAAACTGCACTGTCGATGTTTTCAATTCATTTATTAGTAATTATGAATATGTGTGGAATTTATGAATTCTGTAAACATTTGGTATCTATCGTCAATTGTCGCCCCGGAGAGTAAAATACTTTGCAATATTTGGATACATTCTCAATTAGTTCATGGCGTTGCACGAGAATTTGTTTTCCAGTAAGAAAAAAGCGTTGCAAGCAATCAAAGATTGGTCAAAAAATAGATTCGGTACACTAAAACTATCCAAGAGAGATGGATGGAATACTTCTAAGCACTGTTTGGTAAAAAACCTAGACCAATAATTTTAGACATAGAAAGAATATATGAGGTAGATAAGAAAGGAAAGCTGGTCCAGGCTTAGTTGATAGCGGGATAGAAAAGTCAATCAGGGAAATGAAATAAGGCCGTGGGGTCAGAAGATTCCTGAAGAACAATGAAGAGGTTTAGAAAAATGCAAGAGGAGGAATTTTTACGGACTAATTCGTAGTATTAACAGGAGATGAATCTGGGCCAAAGAATTTGCCATATCAGCGCTGTTTCTATTCCGAAAAAGGTAACGGCTACATCACGGTAAGACTACAAAAAAAATAAGTTAGATTTCGCTAGCAGCTAAAGTGGTTCTCAGGGTAATCAACTAAAGAATAAGAGTAGGGCAAAGGACTAGTTAAAGGACAATAAATTTAGGCTTAAGAAGGGGAGAGTACGCGTGATGCCATTGCAGTAATGAGATCACTAATCGAGAGGAACCTAGAATACATTCAGGACGTATTTGCCTGTTTCGTAGATTTCGAAAAACCGTTTAATAGAGTAAATTTGGAAAATTGACGAGTAGATTGGAGAAAATATAAATAGATTGGAGGGACAGGAGACTAAGACAGGAGACCTGTACATGTCTCAGACTTCTCAGGTGCGAATGGGGAACGGAGAGTCCGGAAGGGCAGTGTTAGGAAGGGTTGCAAGGCAGTGTTGCGCATTGTCATCGGTACTGTTCAACGTGTACAAAGTGTGATCAAAAAAGGGAGAACTGATTTAATAACTTGTTTATTGCGACGACTGCAGCTTAATCGCACTTGTCGTCCTCAAAGTACGTACATGCCTTGGCTGACGAAAAACTTTTGCAAACGTTTCTTCCAGCTCTCGAACACTGCCTGGTAAGCCGCCTTAGGGATCCTCTTCAGGACCGCCGTACAATTACTTTTAATGTCCTCAATAGAGTCCAATCGGCCCCCTTTCAAGGTTTATTTTAACTTTGGAAACAAAAAAAAGTCTGATGGAGCCACGTCTGGATACTAGGGTGGCTATGGGATCACGAAAGTTCTGGTTCTGGCGAAAATCTCTGTCACGAATAGCAACGTGTGAGCCAGCGCGCCGATGCGACGTGCGTCATGCCCAAAATGTCTGTCATAATTGTCTGACGGGATCGAAAACTAATGTTCACTTCCTCTGCTATCTCCTTAACAGTTAATCAGCAATTTAACTGCACCAAATCTTTCAGCAATATGACATGGTTGGGGCTGTCTAAGTGGAAGGCCGTCCCGTTCGCGAATCCTCATCTGTCGAGGTTCTGATCGAATTAAAATGACTGTACCACTCAATACACTGGCTTCGACTCAAAGCTTCATTAGCAAAGGCTTGCTGAATCATTTCAAATGTCTCCGTAGCACTTTTGTAAGTTTGAAACAAAATGTCACGCACACACGCTGTTTTTTAGCTCCTTCAATGCTGCCGTTGCACGCGGCGACGAATAGGTACCGCTGGAGAAATAGGAAAAAGGATGAACAGGATCACGTACTGCTGCTGCTGCGTAACTACTTGACGTAAGCAAGCGCATCACCTTTTGTTTTAGTCTTCAGACGTGTCGCTAGATGGCGCACTGTGTCTCGTTTTGCTTCGTGGAACGGTTTGCGCAGAATAAAATCAGTCCGGTCTTTTTTATCTAACCTTGTGTGTGGAGGAAGTGAGTAAAGATGCATGGGAAGAGCTGGAGGGAGGAATGAAAGTCGGCGGAATTTCGTAAAATCAATTAGGTTTGTTTATGGCCAAGCTTTAGTTTGTCGGTCAGCCAAGGGGTTACAAGCATTGCTGAGTAAATTGGAAATTCAGTGCCATATATATGGGATGAGAATCAATATCAATAAAACAAAGATTATGCGGCTCTCCAGAATGATTGTCTAAGTCACCTTAAAATAGGAGTGCAGAAACTATGGAGTAGGTAGAACAAAGGGAACAATTGATGTAGGGCGTATTGATTAGTAAGGAAATGTTGAAGACTGTAATACGGGGGAGAATGTCAGGCAAACGAGGAAAGGGCAGGAATGGAATAAGGATGCTGTACGGGATGAAGGGAGACAGTACATAGAAAGGAAGAGGGAACTTTGTTAAATTAGGTTTTTCTGTTGTTTTGTTACTAGAGAGAGAATGTATTTATTTGGTAGTTGTGCGCACCCAAAATCTACCTCTGCAGGTAAAATTCCTAATAATATTATTAGTATAATGTTTCTTTGCCAATCCGACTCTCCAGGGCTTTCCAGTTCCTTCATTTCACGCACAAAACATTTACTTCTTTCTTGTACGCCTTATTTTACCCTCCTACTACGTATTGGCATGTCTCCCAACACTAACGAACCAGTTAAGATTAATCTGCCATCGAATCCTCTGCATATCCTGAAGATTAAATATTTCTCTCATTTATTTCCATCTATCAACTAAATTTCTTCTAAATTTCTAAACACAGTTTATATCTATACTTTATAAGTGTAACTTCTGTGCTATGTAGTTTGGAGAGTAGCACAAACACTTTCCAACTCTACTTTAAAGTCTGAATTCATTTCTATTTCATTTCATAAATTCTCGCCATTAAAAGTGCGTCAACTCACGATCAACCTCCAACAATTCGTGGTTAAGGGTCCTCTGACAAAATTTAAAGTTCTCTATTATTATTATCATTTAAATAAGGCATCAACGTGCGCCTGATCTGTAAATCCTTATCGCGCCTGTCGTAACGTAATATTTTCATTGCCAAACAAAGGCATAATTTGAGCCGAATCACTTCGGCGTGAAACCTCTAGAAAGGAATCACTTCTAATTCAAGTTGAACTTCCGGTCCAAAACCACGTGATCTTCATTCGTCTTCATGCGTTGTGAGCAAAAAATGGTGGAGACATCACACTCTCTGTCTCCTCACCGGCAAGCAAGTGAAGGTCGTGAGGCGGAAAGAGTGGCAATTCCGAGCGATCGGTGTGCTCCGGAGGGCGACGGGAGAGAAGAGCGACGCGGAAACAAGACCCACCCCCCTCCTCCCCATCACCAACCCCATCCTGCACACTCCCTCACCCACCACGCTTGGCTCGTGAGCACACATTCTGCCGGCCCTACCTCGCACCTCTGAGTCCCAAGGGCCCCCGCCCCCAGCAGATGGGCCCGAACAAAAGGCTCATGTCGGGGGTCCCGCGCAAAAATGAAGGAAGCATGGATCTGCACGGGGAGGGCGCCGAACACAAGAGAGAGGGCGAGGCATTACTGGGGGGGTGGCGCCAATGTAACTCCGTCTGGCGCCTAAAATAGCATTTTCCGCGGATTAAGAGGGGAGCAATGTGCACCCTCGCCGAGAGGGTGGGAGGTCGTCTGACGGGGAGGAGGCAAGTCGGTGTAATTAATGCAGGATATTAAAAAGAGGGGCGGGACGGGGGAGACTGGGGAATTCGGCTCTAGGACCTTGGTGGGATTTCTTCTCGTCGCGTTTCCTATCTATGTGAACACGTTGTACTTAGCACTTGCCAGTCAGTCACGTAACTATTGCCAATTTGTACCTCAGGCTTTGCCAACATCTTCATCAGGCGTTAAGTCCAATTATTTGAATTCTGTTTACCTCCCTATCTCTATTCTCGCATGAACAAGCGCTTCAGTGCATTCAGAACTTCTTAATTCATCGTCTCACTTTTATTTTTCGCGTGCGTATTCAAAGTGATTGCCCTTTTTACTTCTTTCCAAATCCTTGGTTGTCTTCAGGAAATTTTGATACTTATAGAATTATGCACCTTAGGCAAAGGCCTCCATCCACTGCGAATGAGCCTAAGGAACTGTAAAATCTGAGAGTTGGTTGGAATATTGGGTAGGATTTTGTTGAAATGATTGACACGGAGTTTTCAAAACGTATTGGTCTTTCACATTCCAGGAATTGTTATACTTTCTTTTGCTTTCATTGGCACATTGTTTGTGGAAAATAAAAGAGAAATTATTACAATATATTTTGTAATATTTTCCTTCTTTAGTTCTACCAGGATGAATGAGTTGACACTGTTCCACATTTGGTTGATGCCCAAAAAACGTGACAGTGAAAGATTCTCAGTGCGTATGCAACTAGGTACATTTTTGAGAGATATGAGGCCAACACTAATTGGAAATATCTAGGAAGGGCGAGTGGAGAGGAAAAAGTGGTCGCTTGTGATGTTTTCCTTCTCCGTACAGAGATCATTATGGCCAATTGTTCGTGGAAGGTCACCGGTGTGGCCTTCCTCTCCTTGCACATCATTTTCAGCATGAAGTCTGCCCTCTCTCAGAAGGTGGCCCGCGAACTTTGACCCTCCCCTTCCTTTGTTGAAGCCCCGGCGATGTTACTGGCGAAACCAGACGGCAGTAATAAATTCTCTCCTGTAGGAACGTATAGTCTTTTCATTCTTTATTCGTACTTCATAGATACATCTTGTAATAATTAGAAAGTTAGGCATTTCAATTAATATTTTGTTTAAGGAATTGGCATTTCAAATGAAGTTGAATTAATTGTATGTATTAATAGTTATTCCATTTTTCCATTGTGTATTTGATGAAATATGTATTTGTTTGAACGATTTCAATTTGACAACATTTTTGATGGTGTCATTTTTTAATCGTAAGTACAGTAATTTGGAATGCTTTGGTCGGTCCTTTTCATGTTCTTCTTGTTTGGACCTGTGGCCAAAGCAACCTCGATGTTTGTCAGGCTTCTGCGTAACTCTTTAACTCTCTTTTTTTGTTCAAATTCATGAATCGAATGGCTTTTTATTTTCGTAGATGTCTCTGCTTCAACTATTTTGATCTGAAGACGTGGTTTATTAGTACGTATGTTTCGTATTTAATTATTTTACGGTTCTTTTTAATATTACGGCAAAAATAATCAACTCCAAAGTTTTGAAACTTTTTATTACCTTCAGAATAACAGTTCAATATATATTACTTACAATTTACACAACTGAACACAGTGAGAAATAATAAGAAATTTTCGAATAAATTTGAATTTAAAAACAATTATCACTACACACAGCGGACGTGAGAAAGCAGCTCTCAGAGCTGAACTTTGCGGTACAGGATGCCCTCCAGGAGCTCCGATAGGACCACTGGGAGGCGCACTTGCGGGAGGAGCTCCTTTCCGAAGACGGCAACGAGGACGTATCGTCGGTGTGGAAGATATGCCGGAGGCTGCGGGCTCCCCAAAAAACTCGACCTGATTATTACTGACGGAGACAGGGAGGCACGATCCCCCATGATGAAGGCGGAACTGCTCGCTGAACAACTTACCTGCAGCTTTTCACCCAATCCTAGGAATTCTGCTTCTGCCGAGATTGAAGATGAAATCGAGGCGGCGGAAAGAGCAGGAGACTCCGATCTGGATGACGCCTCGGAAATTCCAAGATTCGACGAGAAGGATGTCATAGGGGCAATAGGTCGCCTCCGCACGGGGAAAGCCCCCGGAAGCGGTAACATTCCCAGTACTGTCATCCGGGAGCTTCCTAAGGCGGCGGAGAGGTACCTGACAACGCTCCTAAATGGCTGTGTCAGGATTTCCTACTTCCGGAACACTTGGAGAAGGGTGAGAATCGTCTCTCTGCCAAAGTCGCAGAAATTGGAGGTGGGTCCCGGAGAATTCCGGTCTATCTCCTTGCTCTACGGCTTCGGTAAGATATTCGAGTGACTGCTGCAGTAGCCGCTGGCCGACTTTGCCCGGGAGAATTACATCCTCACGGAGGAGCAGTTTGGTTTCCGTGCGCAGGATTCCACAGTTAATCAGCTAGCACGAACGGTGGATTTCATCACGGACAACTTCAACAGGAATATGGTGGTTGCTGGGGCCATCTTCGACGTTAGTAAGGCGCTCGATCGCGTCTGGCATCCGGTTCTCTTGTTGAAGATGAGACGACTCCATTTCCCAACTTGGATTGTACGGATGGTTCACTCCTACTTGAGAGACAGGACATTCACCGTTCAGTGGCTCGGGGCGGATTCTGGGGTGCGTCGGATCTCCGCTGGTGTGCCTCAGAGATCTGTTCTCGGGCCACTGCTTTACAACATCTACTCCCACGACATTCCAACTCGTCGTGGGAACCTCGAGATCCTGTCTCTCTATGCCGACGATACGGCCCTCCTGGGCTGTTCCTGGCAGAAGGTGACTGCGGTGCAAAGACTGCAGAGCGCTGTGGCGGATCTCTTAGAATGGTACCGTCGATGGCGCTTTCCTGTTAACGTACAGAAGACGAAGGCGATCATCTTGCATCCGGGAAATGGTCGGCCGCTAGGAGTGAACCTAACTGTGAATGGAGTCGTCCTACCGTGGGAATCCGAAGTTACCTACCTCGGAGTGCTGATGGACCGGAAACTCTTTTGGAACGCCCAAGCGCTTCGTGTACGTACAAAGTCATTCGCGGCGCTTAGTCGGCTCCGGACGATTATCCGCCCGCCGGTCCTGAGTATGGACACTAAGCGTAGACTGTACCAAGCGTGCGTGCTGCCTGTCATCACGTACGCTGCTCCGGTATGGTCAGGAGTGTCGCGAACGAGCCTCGCTCAAATTCAAGTGGTGCAGAATTCTGCTCTTCGTAGCATCTTGGGACGCAGCAGTTATGCCAGCGTCTCTGAGATGCACGAGGATGGGAAGCTGGAACCCCTGGACGTCCTTCTGCTTTGAATCTCTGGAAAGTTCTTCAGAAAAGCGGCAGAAGCGGAAGTAAACCTCATCCGCCGGGTTGGCGGCATAAGGGTCTGGCCATGGGACCGCTACAAGAGACCCATAGCACCCCAAGACGTACAAGACACCCTTCCGGCAAAGAAGAAGCCAAGGCTGCTCTGAGCAGGAAGAAATCGAACGCATGACAACGCAGAAGAACTCTTTCCGCCTTAGTAGCCTTGGAACCTGGAAAGGCGCAGTGTAAGGGCTACGTAAGAGCCCTTGCAGGGAGCAGTCACATTATCACTATTTTTTAAGGTAATCTACCGGTTAAGGTAGGTTTTTGGATGGACCCAACTATCAAATAAACATTTTGTGACTCCCAACCCAGCAAACTAATCTATATCAGGTCCCTCTTCATCTCGGTGTACTTCTTTCCTCCCTTCATCTCGTCCAACATCCCTATCCTGTTCCTGCCCTTTCCTCGCTTGCCCAACATTCTCCCCTCTATTACCCTCTTCAACATTCCACTACCGCTCAATACGCCTTTCATCCATTTTTCCTGCCTCCATAGGATTTCTCTCAACAAACCCCTCTCCTCCCCCACCATTTCTAGTACTTCCTCATTTGTTTTCCTTTCGGTCCATTTCACCTTTTCCATTCTTCTCCACACCCACATTTCAAAAGCCTCCAATCTACGTCTATCCTCCTGCTTCAGCGACCACGTTTCCGCGCCGTACATAGCTACGCTCCATATCAGAGTTTTTACGAGTCTTGTCTTAACATCCCTACTCAACGTCCCCGTCATCAACTCCCTCCTCCTTGAGAAAGCCTCTTTGCCTAGCGCAATTCTTCTCCTTACGTCCCTACCACTTTGACCGTGTTGGTCCAAAACACTTCCAAGATATGTAAACTGTTCTACCTGCTCTATTTTTTCCCCGCCTATTTTAATATTTAGCTTAGCATTTTTCTTTCTGGAAAATCGCATAACCTTTGTTTTATTAATATTTATTCTCATCCCATATTTATCGCACTGAACCTCCAATTCACTCAACAATGCTTGCAATCCCTTGGCTGACTGAGCAACTAATGCTTGGTCATCAGCAAACCTAACCGATTTTACGAATTCCCCTCCGACTTTCATTCCTACCTCCAGTTCTTCCCATGCCTCTTTAATCATTTCCTCTACATATACGTTTAACAGTACCGGTGACATGGGCAACCCTGCCTTACACCTCTTCCTAACACTGCCCATCCGGACTCTCCGTTCCCCACTCGCACCTGAGCAGTCTGAGACATGTATAGGTTGCGGATCAGTCTCCTGTCCCTCCAATCCATTCCTATTTTCTGCAATACACGCATTAATTTTTCCCAATTCACTCTATCAAACGCTTTTTCAAAATCTACAAAACAGGCAAAAACGTCCTGATTTTATTCTATATTCCTCTCGATTAGTGATCTCATTACTGCAATGGCATCACACGTACCTCTTCCTTTCCTGAACCCAAACTGATCATCCCCTAAGTAATCATTTGCCTTACTCTCTATCCTTTTGTTGATGATCCTGAGAATAACTTTAGCTGCGTGGGATATCAAACTTATTGTTCTGTAATCCTCACATGACGAAGCCTTTGCCTTTTTTGGAATAGGAACTAACACCGATCTCACAAAATCTTCCGGCCAGATTCCTTTCTCATAGATACTACGAATCAGTCCATGTATGGCCTTCTTCCCACCTTTCCCTAACCATTTCAACATTTCTACAGGAATATTGTCCACCCCCACAGCCTTATTTGCTTTCATCTCCTTTAATGCCCTTTCTATTTCATCGTCGAGTATGCCTGGACCTAAGCTATCTTCTTCTACGTCATGTTCCTTTTCTATGTCTAACCTTGTCGGCCTAAGTTCTTTACCATACAGTGTTTCTATATATTCCTTCCATCTCTCTTGGATTTTTCCTGGTTCAACTATTATCTTACCCCATTTATCTTTAACTGTTAGCACAGATCTTGCCATCTTACTTCCCGATAATAACTTAACCTTGCTGTATAGAGCACCAATTGCACCCTTCTTCTGTAAACTTTCCATATCCTCGCATTGCGTTTTCCACCATTCTTCTTTTGCTTTATTTGTGGCCCTTCTCAATTTATTGTTTAACTCTTTGTACTTCATTTTGCCTAACTCTGTGTTTACATTTTTCCATCTTCTTCTCTCGTCCATATTTGCAATCATCTCCTCCGTTACCCATGGTTTCCTTATCCTTTTCCCATTAACGGTTCCTATAGTGTCTTTAGCGGCTTCCAATATCCTTTCTTGATACATTCCCATTTTTCTTCGATAGTACTCAGTTCTTTACCGTCATCCATCATTTCCTCTACAGCCTGCTGATACTCCTTCCTCGTAAATCCATTTACTGCTTCTAAATTCCATTTCCTAACCCGCCGCCCTTGCCTTACCTTCTTGAAACGAACATTACATTTCATAACAACTAAATTGTGGTCAGAGTCTGCATCCGCTCCTGGGAAACTGTGCGAATTTATCACACTGTTCCTAAACCTGTGCCTAACCATAATATAATCTAACTGATACCTTTCTGAGTCACCTGGCATTTTCCATGTATACCTACGCCTTTTGTGGTGTCTAAACCATGTGTTAGTGATGACTAACCCCTGTCTCCTGCAGAATTCAATTGCTTTCTCCCCGCGTTCATTCCTCGTGCCTAACCCATAGTCCCCCACCTCACCACCATCTCTTCCTTCGCCTACGGTCGCATTCCAATCCCCCATCACTATCAAATGTTTCCCTGCAGGAACACTCGCGATGATATCCTCTAACTCATCGTACATCCTATCGACTTCTTCCTCCTTGTGGTTGCTCGGTGGCATGTATACCTGAATAATGACCAAGTTCGTCGGCTCTGCTTTAATCTCTACGAGTAAAATTCTATCTGTCGCTTGCTCTATGTTGACTACGCTTCTTCCTACCCCTTTATTTAAAATTACGGCAACCCCTCGTTGGCTCTCGTCCCCGCCGCTGTATATTACTCTATAATTGTCACTCCAGTAATCCCCGCTATCCTTCCATCTCACCTCGCAGAGGCCTAAAACATCTATGTTACCTCTTTCCATCTCTCGCTTAATATTTTCTAATTTGCCTCTCCTCAACATTGTCCTGACGTTCCAGGTTCCTCTTCTAACTACTTTCGTCTTCTTCTGCATCTTCTGTCCTGCTGCTGTTATTTCTCCCCCGCAAGGATTTCGTGGGATGACGACCGCGGAAGCCTTGCCTCCCCCGCTGCCGGGCACGACACACGGCCCCTTGGGCCGAGTCCCGCAGTTGCCAGGACTCAATTTCTGTTTTGCGTCCATCATATTTTCTTGGGAATGATAATTGAGGTGGTTTCCCGTTGCCTTCCTCAATAGTGTTTTTAACGTGACACCATCACTCAATGGCCGCCCCACTGGGGTCAGACGCCATTGCAGCCGCCTCACCGAGGAACAGACGCTGCGCGGACTACCCTTCGTCTGGCTCCCAACCTTCGACCTATCTGGCATGGGTGACCCTTCCAGGAGTAATTATTATTACTCCCGCCAGCACAGCTCTAGGGGTCATCGGAACACACAAGCCCTTCCACCACGACATTTATTTATTTATTATCGACTTAATTGGGCGAGGTTGAGACTAAATAGTCCCTTCTTCCGCCTAACCCTTACATTACATACATTACATTGAAGACAGTTACATACAGCCAAGCCCTGGATGGAGAAAAATCCACCCAAACGGGAATCGAACCCGTGACCTCTCAGTTGGTAGACGAGGACGTTACCCCGCCGCCACCGGGGCCGGCAAAAGAGTTTCATAAGAGTTTTCAGAAAACGACAAAGTAATAATCCTGTACGGAAAAACGAAGTAATGCTCTAAAAAGTTATAAATACACTAAATATTAAAAAATGAACCTAAAATTTCAGAATTAAGGATACAATATCGGCAATCCGATATTTTTAACTTTCCTGAAGCATCCTCAGCAGAGTAAGCAAAAGAAACACACTTGGGAAAAAAGACAATGAACATATTGCCCCGGGGATCGGGATGGTGCGGTGGCTAACGTACGGGCTTCCCTCCGAGAGTGCCCGGGTTCGAATCCCGGCGGCGACAGATATTTTTCAGTGGTATCCCGATCCCTACTTGAGGTGCGTTAATTTCGTATTCATTTTGAGAAAGGTTTGTCTTTCCTAATGAATGAGACCAACTAAACCTATTTAAAGTACTTTATTGTCAATGATCCTGTGACTCTTACATGATAGGTTGGCTCACTATTTTGCGGTATTCAATAATATTTCACTCACCAGTAGTTACTTTTGCGCTATTTCCATTCATCCTGAGGACCCTAAGAATTTTGTTGTTTTGCCAGTGAAGCCACCTCGGGAGCGCCACTGACTAAATTACTCGCCCGGGCGACGAGGGATTGGGGTTCGAATCCCGGCCAAGGCAAATAATTTCATTTTGAAATGTCACAATTTTAATGCGTAGTTGCGGATGGCTCCGTTAAGTTACTGTCGCGGCATCTTCCGTAGTTCTTTGAATGTCAATGGTCGTTAACATAATCCCCGCAATAATAGGAGCGGAAGAATAAAGTTTTTTTTTATTTTACCGGGGTATCTGAAGAGTGCCCTAAGACGGACATTTTAATAAAGACGATTGACTGCTGAATTTGAGAATGAGATCAAAATTAGTCTCATGTGTTTGTATTTCGTCATTGAAGTCGCAATTTTTGTACGCCGCGTCCATGTGAGCGTCGTTCTCCCAGTGTGAGGAATCGACTCGCAAACCGCTCATGTATCGAAATTCATTCTCCTGATTGATGGAATGACCTGTGGGAAACACGCTTGACCCATGCGATCGCGGGTTCGGGTCCCCATCAGTTCTCTGTACGCGGTTTGAACTAGTCTTTTAAGCGGCTTGGCATTTATGCTGTTTTTCCGCAAGAAATCCAAATATTTATAGCATCATTACGTCTGCAATGCACTCGTAGTCGAAGCGTTATGATTTCTTGTGTTCAACACAATAACCTTTTTTGAACAATCGCAGTTTGATTCGCGCTTAATTGCTTTTGTTTTTATTTCATCTTGGAAAGTCAGGTTTCTCAAACTGTGCGATTTTTACCGAGTTCTAAAATATGGAGATTCTTTTTTGCTTTCTGCTTACGTGAACATAAACAAGAGGTTTCTGATGAATATATCCCTTGCGTGCCGACAGCCCTGGCGGCCATCTCTTCCTCATGCCTCCTTGCCTCTACCGATACACTGTTTTCCCCCGCGCCGGCAACGTTGGTGCTGCTGTGTGCACCTGTCCGGTGTCACAGCGGGTTATTTCTTAAGACGGGGACACATGAAGCACCTCTATTATTCACGGATCCCCTAATCTATTATTTCCTGCCTACCCACCCACTCCCTCCCCTCTCAAGGTCTCACCCTCTGCACTCACACTTATCCAACCCCCTCTGACCCTTCTAAATCCTTCATATCTTCGTCATTTTTTCATTATTCACGCGTCATTATTTAATTGTATTCAACCTCCCCTAATTTTTTCATTTTACGGCGAAAACAACGGCGTAAAGTTAATCTCTTTTCTCCTTAGAGATTATTTGTTGATATTTTTAAATATAATTTCACTGGCACTTCACTCTTTAGTTCGCTCAGGAATTTAAATTTAATTGAACAGTAATTAAATAAACCGTTTTCATCTGCATTAATTCTAATTTTATGACGGTCTAATGAAAGTTCCTATAATTTCATATTTATATGCAATGGGATTTCATTGTACAGAATTTAAAGCCAGGCTTGTCAATAAAAAGAGACGTTTCAGGCGTGATATGGTCGAATATCATGATTAATTAAGAATAGTAATTTTCCACAAAAATAAAATTTAATGCGACCCGTTTCAATGTTACTACATCATCATCAGGTAACAGTCATACCTCAGAGTCCAGCTAACAGTTTCAGGCTTAACTTTGTGGAATTACTTCATGTTGAGAATAAAAAATAAGGGAAACTTTACACTTCCACACACTTTTAATACAACACGACCAATGGTTTCGATGATGCGGCGTATCATCATCAGGTGGTGATGCGCAGAATCGAATCCATGGTCGTATTGTATTAAAAGTGTGTGGAAGTGTAAAGTTTCCCTTAGTTTTTACCCTCAGAGTCCAGTATATATGCTGAAAAGCAGGTAAGGGGAGGGTAGTTTAAAAGAGGGGAAGAGGGAGGGGAGGTGGGAGGCTGTGGGGGAGAGGAAAGGGCATTTTTGCTTCTTTTTGCATTGATACCTTGCGCCCAGTCAACGACCACGGGAAAAACCTCCGATCCCATCCGCTTTCTCCACGGCCGTAGGGGCATGGTGCCCCACCGTGGGACACACCCTTAACGAGACAACCCCCTCCATCCGGCCACGACGTTTTCTCGGGAATTTTATGGTCTTTCCACCTAGTTACTTTGTCTTCCCCACCCTTTCCCCTCCCCCACATTCACCAATGCACCCTGCCCTCCCTCATCCCCTCTTTTCCACTACCTTCCCTTCAGACAAATTTCAAGAAACTGCGGGAGATGCCACAGTCATCCGCTACGTGTAGCATTACGTCAAGGCGAATGATTTTTACACTCTGAAATTGTTACATTGTAAACCTTCTCCCTACTGGCTTTTCAGCATATAGACTGGACTCAGGCATGGCTGTTACCTGATGATGATGTAATAACATTGAAACCGGTTCCATTAAATTTTATTTTTGTAGAAAATTGCTATTTTTAATTAGCAGGCTTGCCAAGTAAGCTTCTTTCAATTAATCCAGATCTAATTACAGGATATTTCAGAATCCCGTAAATGGAATGAAATAGACATTTGCGCATGCACAGTGTGGAATGAATGGAGTGAATTCAATATGTGGCCGTGACCGTGTTGAAAAAAAGACGAATCTAAAACCGTGTGAATAGTTTTAGAAATAGGTGTTCGCATGCGGAACACAAATGAGGCAGTGTTGGACGTTAGGCGGATGTGCGTGGAGTGAGGGCGTTAGTGAAGGGAGTGCATTTCTTAGATGTGAAAGGGAAAATAATTTGGGCGGACATCCATTTAAAAGAAAGGCGAATTGTCGTTATTTGCGTATGTGAGGGTTCCCTGCCCCTAGGCTCCTTATCAACTTTCATCGAGAAATAGATTGAAGACTCGGAAGTCCATGAAAAAAATATTCGTAATTGGCACAAAACGCTGGTAGACAGAACAATAAATATGTAGTTCATAAAAACAGGAATAATTTTTTACAAATTTTTCGTTTTCGAATGTACTTTTATTGAATTACATATAGTTACATTAAATTTAGGAATTGGGAAAAGATGTTGAGGAATGGTGCCTCGTCGCTCCGTTTTCTGAACGGCCATGCACCATTAACACTTAACATTTTTAGCGGATCACACTTGAAACAACTAAAGTAAAAACTGGCATAGAAACCTCGTGTCTCGGGAGCACTAGTCGCACGCCCATGTGTAATGAAACGCGCCCTGAATAATAATAAACTTTCGGAACCACTGCGTGCGTCCTTAAAGGAGAAGTAAGGAGTTCTTGTTTCGCTCTCAACGCATAGCTCTCAACAATTCCTGATGCTTTAAGAGGAAAAATTCATCCTGGAAATTCTGGCAAATGTATAACAAAATGCAAAATTGAAAACCAATGCACCCTACGGAGAGGGAGGTAACTTCACCAAAACATATTAAATATCTTCACTGGACTACAGCAGGAGTTACCAAATACTTTTAAGGCACTTACCTCATCCTTGAAATACTTTTTAATTTCCATTTCTGGGACAGGTATGTCAATACTTCCCCGGAAAATCAGAAATCATAATAATAAGAAACCAAAGTCACTCTAAAAATATTATAGGCATTCCATTTACAAGTCAGAGCACAAGTAACGTTGCGTAGGCATAAGGTTTATTCGTAGGCGTGCATTTGTATGTTATTTGATGGTAAATGTATTTGCATGCGTGTAAGTTGTTAAGGTTTTTACACGAATTAATTCGACTTTGTTTGTGTGTATATTGGCATGAATTTCTTGGTTTTGCGTGTTGTTTTCTTCTGTTTTACGGGTGGTTACCTAAGGCCCTCAGCTACACCCCCTTGAGGGGACTTGAGGGATACTATGTAGATGTAATTTGTCTACTATTTTAAGAAAAAAGAGGAAATAAAATAATGCATATAAATACGAAAGATGCTTTGATATGTAAAATAATCCGATGGACTCGGTTATTATTAATTCTATTCGGAGATTGACTGCCACTTCTCCATTCCTCCTCCTCTTATGTAATTTCCTTGTCATTCGACAGCTCGTCCGTCCTCTTGGTTGTAGAAATAAATTGTTCTGTGTTTGTCGGTTACCTAAGCCATTTAGTATCTCTCAAAACCATACGTTTTTTATATAGAAAATATGAAATAGAAGCGATTAAGTGTATCATTAAAAAAACAAAAAGTAAAAGCCGATTGGTGATTTGTTTAATGCATTATTCATGTGTGACGAGAGTTGTGAAATACCAGATTTTTTTTAAAATGCAATCACTACGTAGCTGGACGTTTGCGTTATCGCCTAGCGTGTAAACTAGGTATCCCTCGTATTAATCCGACCGCACACATCCCGATATTCCGTGTGCAGATTTCAAAAGGACGGCCCAAGGGAAGTCACGATCTTTGGAGAGAGACGGAATCTTCTCTTCGGTGAACAGGCAGGAGTGGGCACTGCGCCGCCCTATTTGGGATCGCCAATTGACGACGTCCTCCCTCCGTGTACTTGTGGCGGGAGTTGACCACACTGAAGCCGCGGGTTTCACGATGCGCTTCCCGAGAACCATCCACCAAGGGTTGTGACGTCTTTTGATATGTTCCTTAGCTCCACTTTCGGATTCTAAGAAGCAGGTGAATTGAAGATTCCATGACAGTATCATTGGAGATTCTTTGGATCCTCTTTGCCGCCGAATCGCCATTTTCGTTTCATACACCTCCCATGTGGTCCAGGTTCCACAGATACTTTGACACCGTTAAGGCGGAGGCCGCGGAGGAATGATGCATTTACGTTCTGGACTCACCGCATGGAATGAGGGATAACTACAAGTACATTGCATCGCACTCATTTACTCGGTACGAATTAGAATAGAACTGAATTCACTATACTTCGTGTCACTGAGAGTCCCTGAAAAAACAAAAGAGTTCCGCCGCGTATCTGCGCACTCGAGAGCGAACTCTGTCCAGGGGCCACGCACGGCCCCTGGACCCGCCGCGCCAACGGAATGAATAGCGATCGACGTGTTCAAGTGGTCGAGTATGATTTTGGGGACGTGCTCGGCACTCCAGCCGCGCGATCTCCCAAGGTCCACGCCCCAGTCTCCCGAATAATAAATGCTGGCGCTTAATTGTGTGTATCCCCGTTGTATTTCTTTAATGTGCATTCCAAGTTTTTAAAAGGAAAGTGCAGAATTACGAATGTGCATTCACGGCAGTTAACTTGTCTATTTATTCTTAGTCCGAAAACAGCACTTTTTGGCTTTTGCATCGGACTATTAAAAGTGAAAACAATGGAGACGTTTGCACTCACCCAAGCCCTAAGTGGAGAAAATCCCACTCAAGCGGAAATCGAACCCGCGACCCTCTGATTGGCAGCCGAGGAGTTAACCCGCCGCCACATTTTTAAGTTCAAGTTGCTAATTTATGTTTGGATAGACTCTCCTCATCACGGATTAGGACTACGATGGCTCGTAGGTCCGATGAGCGCGCTCATTTCAGACGAGTAAATGGGGACTCGAAATGTTAGGGCGGTACTGAGGACTGGGAAGTCGTAATAAGGGCAGTCCCAGTCAATCACGCGGATATAAATGTGTTCCTTGCCGGGAACCATTCATGGGGAGGAGTAAATAATTGCTGATACTGTCAGTTGGATGAATTGTAGACCAATACCACACCTGGAGGAAAACTATCGACAGTGATGGGGAATTGGAATTCGGTTTAGGGGGAGGGAGAGGGAGGAGTGAGACAAGAGGGTGGGCTTCAAGTGAAAAGACGGCGAGAGAACTTGTTTTGCTGGAGAAATAGGATAATCAGAACTAAAACTTCGTCCAAGCCACGCAGTGAAAATAGGTACCCATGGAAAAAGTAGGATGTTACGCGGAGATATCAGTTGTGTGAGAAATTTAAAAAGTAGCAGATATTAATTGGGCGTAATGGAATGAATACCAACTGGAAGCTGATAATAATCTGAGGGTGGAAAAGGGAATGGGAAAAGTAAAATAAAGATAGTTATGAATTTTCTCAAAAGAGGAATAAATACAGGGGCGTATAAGACAACAGAAAAGGTAAATAAAGTAAGGGTGGGAGGATCATAGATTTCAGATACGTTTTGGAAAATGGATGAAAGAAGGATATGGAAGGATACGAACACAGAATCAAGAAAAAGAAATCACAAACAAGGTAAACAATAAACTGAGGCGATTGACAAACAGGGCAAAAGAAACAAGGAGAGAACCTTGGGAGGATATATAGAGAGTTCTGTGGAGCAGGGCTGAAGGTGTGCGGAGGAAGTAGATGAGTCGGTTGGCTCTGAGAGATGCGAGTCCATCCACATCTCTCGCCAGAGATGCGACGGGTGGAACACTAATAAAGGCAGAGATGGTTCTGACAACATGGAAAGATGTTGTGTGCATAGGATAATTGACCATTGGGGAGGGAGATGGGAAGGTGATATATGTATGTCGATGAGGAAGACATGGGGCCAGGAATACTAGACTGAGATAGAAAATGCGTTAAAGCGAATGAGAACGAAGGAGGCCGTGGGAGTGAATGACATTCCTGTAAAACTATTATGAAACTTTCAAAACAGAGAAGGGAAAATTTGGTCTAATTCGTTGAATTTATAAAATAGGAATGGCAGCCGTATGTGAGGACGGTAGTAGGGATCAAAAAGACTTCGTTTCAGACGAAGCCAAGATGGTAGTGTTGAGGCTTGTCAACAACAAAATGGAGAGGAGGACAAAGAATTATTCACTAGTATACGGAGAAAGAACAATTAAAACAAATAACTATGGACTCAGTAAAAATATTCCGTGTTATGTAAGTCAACAAGTAGCACTGCAGCAGTGGATTGATAAAAAGGATACTTGGGAATTGTAATGAAAGGGAGCCTTGTTGTTTCACGTTATTTAGTCCAAACCACGAGATGTATGGGATCCTCATGAAGTAGACTTAATTTTGGAACTAGATCGAGTGCAAAGTAGAGCAGCTAGATTTGTTAAAACTTTTAATGAACAAGGTAGCAGTGTCACGACACTATTGGAAGAATAAGGTTGGGCGCCTCACTAGTTGACCTTAGGCTTAAATGCAGGCTAAATTTACTGCGTAATTTTGAGGCAGGTTATTCATCTGAGGATGTTAATTAGACATATTACAGGTCCCGACTTACATACAGGTAGGTCAAATCACCAACGTAAAATCAGGGAGATTAATTGTAGAAGGGATAGATTTAAAATGTCGCTTTTTCCTCGAACCATTAGAGATCAAAATAGATATGTCAGCAATCGCGGAGGGGTGATTAGAACTGGTTGTGTATATACGTATCAGATCCTGCATGTTATTATTCTTTTTATTTAATAGAACCATCTTTTTAACAGTTCCACAACATGATTGAATATAGGGGTTAGTTTTGTTGGGGAGGCGACCGACAGGTAAGGTCATTTGCGCCACTACGGATGGGTGGGAAAGCAAGGGTGGAGAGAAACCCGGCGTCGGCATTAGCCTACTCTTGTCGAAAAGCGCCAAGGGGTCCGCAGTGTAACGTCCCATCCGACGGACGTCGTGCTCACTCAAAGTGCTCTCGACGAAGCACTTCATGTAGGGATCGGGGTAATATTTGGGGAAAAATATTTGTCCCCAGAATTTGAACCCGGGCCTTCTTAATGGGAAGCCTATACGTTAGCTTCCGCACCATCCCACGTACACTGTTATTGAATAATATGCCATGTAAGTAATTTCTTTCGTATGACTAAAATATATGGAGTACCTGATCAATATAATATTTGTATAGAGCTGACATGATTGCGATTGTAGTGTGTATTGATAAGAACCATCGAAAACCGATCCTAACTAGTTGATTATTGCTAAAACATATATTTTTTCCTGCACGGCCATAGTTTCCAAAAGTTAATCTCCAGTGATAATGATAACTTTTAATTTAGCAAAAATCTATGTCGCCTATGTTTTTAATTATATTGATATAATAAGTTTAAATCATGGAAGTCAAAGTCATAGCATGCATATAGGGATTGGTAAAACTCAGAATTCAGCAAGGAAGTATGATTATTGGACGATTTTTTATGTTAAAACAGTATTGGAGATCTCCAGAACTAATTTCAATGTTTAGAAAATGCTGCTTGTGCGCAACCCTATTCACTTTCTAAGGGATTCCATCTCCTATTGGTTATTGGAATTATTTGTATAAAAATTGTTCATTAAAATATATCCATTCTCCAAAATATATTCTAGTGCCGCTATGCAGACGCTGATTCCTGTATATGGTGTGAAACAAAGAAATTATCACTTTTGACTTCCACCAATTTTGCTAAAATGTCACCTCGGAATCAAAGAAACTGCGGCTTAAATTTCTAAGTTGTAACCTGAAATCAACACAACTCCAACTTAGGATTAAATGGAAGCTCTTAATATGGACCATCCAATTCGCTTCCCACGGATAAGCCGTTTCTAAACGGAACCCTCTCCAGGAGAAAGACAATTTCATCTACAACTACTCAATACCCCCCAAGCCGTCGCATGAACCTGTGGCAGGGGGTGGTAGCCTACCAGCCATTTTACACTTATTTCCTCTATATCCTCATGCACATGACGTACAAAGATCCACCAAAAACTGCGTGGAAAGGGGGTGACCGAACACCATTCACGAAGCATGCCTACATATGGGTGTTGGGACAACACACGTAAAAGAGAATGAAACCACGTACAAAACCAACACGTTCGAAGAAACTTAAACCCAAAAGAGGCGTATATATTCATACGAACACCTTGTCAATCCACCCACATGCAAAGACATATACAATAAATCAACATACACGTGCCAATACAATTTTACCGTAATGAAAATCTATCCAATAACGTGGAAATTAGAATTTTTTGCTCATCGATACGCCCTCCTTTATAGTTTGCACCATTCCCGATTCGTTCAATTGAGAACTCCTCGCTTAAGAGGTCACTACTGCGCCACTACCGTCGAAAAGGCTAAATGTGGTACCATGTGTATGGGTAGAAGCAAAAATGAAACCCTATTCTATAAATTTGCATCCTTACGTTCCTGTAAATAGAAAAGATACTACTCACTTAATGGCGAGGACTAATTTGTGTTTAGGAACTAAGAGCAGTAAATTCGTGAACCACTCAACTAATTACGGAGGGTCAGTCGAATTACAAATCAGCTATTTACAGATATTCAGAACTTTTCTCTTTTTTCCCGCCAGACATCCTGCCGGTTGCGTGTAAAGTTCACGGCGTACTTCGGTTTATTGCGGCAGGAGTTGGAGCGAATCCCGTTTCAGGTTTAAAAAGCGCCAACTTTTACCCACAAACATCCTTCTTGTAATTTTTCAGATCATCTACATGATTCTAGCCACAACTTCATTTTCACCGATAGTATTCTGCGGCCAAAAGCACAAAGTAAAAACCCGTCGTTAACCAGACAATATAATTTCATTTGCGTCCTTTGCCTCAAGTGATCGGCTGGAGTAATATAATAGTAATTCAACACACAACTCGTGGGTGTGAACCAATTGTTGGTGCTGATGGAACATCAATGGACTTCAAGAAACCAAACAAAAATTACCATAGTTCATTCTAAGTTTTCAGCGGGATTATGCAATTATGAGGTGCGTTGGCCAGTAGAGTGCGATGCGCGTGAGATGATGCCTCTGTTGTGAACCGGAGGGAATCAATGTAGAGGTTCATCCGCCCGGATATTAAAAACTCGTTCAGTTCGGAGATTATCTGTAGATAGGGCGAGGGGGCTGAGGGAGCGAAAGGGATAAATTTGATAGCTTATTTATAAGGGCGGGGGGCCGAGTTGGGCCTTGATGCTGCCCCCCCTTTCGGGGATGGGAGGGGCACGCGAAAGTTGAAGGCCGTGAAGCGGGAAAAGAAAGGCTCCGAGCAAAATGATTGATGAAAGCAAGAGTTCTCGGCTCAGACAGCCGTTTCGTTGTGTAGGGGCGAATGTAATGGGGGAGTTTAATGGGATGAAACCCTTGAAAAGATTTCCTCCCTCTCGCCCGCCCGCCCTGCCACTTGCTTGTTTTCCCTCAATCAGAATGGTTCCTCCAGTGTTATCCACACCCCCTCCTTCCCAAACACCCTTCTCCCAGCGAAAATCCTCGATTAGCCTTTGAACAAACCTTCGAGCTAACCGGATTATCAAATTACTTCACGACGCCATCCGTAATCACATTGGTTTCATCGTCAGAAAATCAAATATTTGGAATTAGGAGTAGTCATAAGGAGGTAAGTACTCTAAGGATACTTGCATTAGGAAACTATATGGAGAATGTGAAAAATTCTAGTTGTCCATGGAATTTTTTTGGGGATTAGTTTAGTTAATATAATCTAGTTGATGCACACTATCATCGTTTGATGACTTCCGTAATGTGTTTTTTTCCGTTTCCGAAATACGCGTTTACTTGAGGATAAGAAGTTCCGTTGAAGCATTACACTCGCGCAAGACAGTTTTAATGTGGTGCTAAAATCTGCCTTTCTCAAAAAGAAACCATAATGATAAATTATTGGTTCATTGGAATAGCTGAAAGCAATGGAAAAATGTCACCACTTTCGTGATTTTTATTTAATAATTCATAGAAGATAATATTCTATTAGTGATTAAAAATCCTAATACTTGTGCGAATATTTCTAAATAAGGTAATTTGAAAATGGGTAAAAAATGTTTAATCTGATCTTCTGATTTATAAATTCCACTAGAATTTCAATTGAACCATCATAAACTTGCCAAATGTTTTGTTGAGATTTCGTTGTTTGGACTGGATGAAGCATGAAGTAATCGATTTTCGAAAAAATCTGATAAATGGTTGCTATTAATCTGTTAGTCAAACATCGATGCCAGTTGTCAACTGATTACTCTGTTGTGAAGTAGTCCACACTCTTCTTAAAGAAACCATTCCCTCTCTATCTAGTCCAGATGCTGGAAGTCAATACACTCGGTTTACCTCCATTCATATGAAAAATCATTTCCGCTCCGCTCCGAAAGACCTAGAATTTCAATGAATCAATTCAAAACGATATATTTTGTCATCTTTGCAAAGATTGTCCAGCGTTTCAATTTTTATTAATTAACTTGAACCTTTTCCTAAGCTTAGTATTTTAAACGATTTTACAAAAATTATGAGTTTTACTCTTTAGTATTGAGCTTATTTAGGGAAAAATTGTAAAATATAAATTTCGAAAGATTTTTAGTGGACTGGTATTCTTTTATTAAGCCTTCGGATAAGTAATTTAATATACAATGCTTGTAAAAAAGTAACGGTGATAACTTTTCCCTGACATGTGAGGGCAGTGTTGAATTCAGATTATCATTTAAGTCTATGCATGATTGCAGATCGTACAAGTACTTTTATATTTGTATTGATACTATGTTGGTGCATTATCAAATATCACTGAAAATCTGTCGATGCGAAAGAATCGCGCTAAACTCATCCTCCCGAAGTCTTTGGACGGACAACCAAGAGCATAGAGTCGAGGGTGTTTGCTTGCGAAGCCCTTCTATAACGGCATCACGGCGATTCCCCGACCTCCTTACAGTCCCGACTTGGAACCAGCAGACTTTTTCCAATTCCCAAAAGTGAAATTCTCCCTCAAAGGACACCACCATGGGACACTAAGTGGCTTCAAAGAAACTTAAACGCGTACTCTTAAGGACCTTCTGTCTACCGGAGAGCCTTCCAGTTGTGGAAAAGTCGCTCTGGCAAAAGTATGGGAACGCTCTCGAGGGATGTATTTACACTTATTGAAAAATTTTGAGGCATTGTAGCAACATCTGAAATAAATCTATTTTCCGAAACTTTTCCCGATACTTTTTAAGCAAAGTGTGTACATTATATTATATAGTTGGCTTCATAAATGTGTTTTTGGTCATTTTTCATGTTTGTTTTTTTAAGATTTCTTTAGCATTAGTGCTTAGTAGATATATTTCGTCTAAACCACATCTGCTGACATCTGAACTTCGTTAATTTTTTAATATTAATAATTCCTTATTGTGACATAATGACCGCTTCCAGTGTGAGGTGTGTGAATGTGGGATGGAGGAATGTGACCTTGTGGAATGGCCTGAACATCGTTCCCTGCTCTGATCCAAAGCTGACACTCGTGCTGGCTGCGTCTCCAACAGCCTCCCCTCGAAGGGACGAAAATCAATTCATGTGCGCACGGCTTAATGCTCATTTGTGTGCGCGTTATTTGCATTTATTTTTTAAGAAAAATCCTAAATGCATGCATGAACGCTTGCTTGCAAGTGAGGTGTTGTGGAGGGTAGAAAAGTGGTTAAGAAGTCGCTGGACGGGTTAGTTGAGGGTGGATCGGGCGGGCACCTGTGGTGTTCGACATGCGTCCTTCAAGGGAACGCCTCTCAAGGCGGTTACCCCATCACTTCGCGCTCTCCGACACACAGGAACGCGTCCTTGTTGTGGTCTGTAAAGTTTTCCATTGTTAGAGAACGGTTGGTTGTTCGAAGGAAGGCAGAAACGCTGCGAGCACCAGTGAACTCTTTCAACGTACTCGACCAGTGTCAACCGCTCACATCTCAAATTCAAAATATAGAACTACGAATTAAAATCTGCGATCTGCGGCGTCAAATTGCGATGTTGTAAAGTAAATCAATTTTATAACTTTGGTAGCTCAAAATAATGAGCTTGGGTATTTTTTGAAGCATGGGTAGTTCAGAATTGAAAATAATAGTATTGCGAGTAATTAACCATCTTTTAGAAACTGTGTGCGCAACTAAGAGAAGGACGCGGGAGCACTGCAAAAGAATGTGGGCCTTCGGACGGCAGGGTGCGAAGGTACGACTCACGTCCCAGGGCCCGAATCATTTTTGAAGGATGTCTATTTCCGATTTTATTTCAATTTTTTACCGGGGCGAGTGCAGTGTTCTCGGGAGCACAACCGATGCCCGGATGAACCCAGTCTATCTTCCGGATGCAGGAGTACTCGCCCGCGAGTTCGAAAATTCCAACTGACTGCCTTCCACTTTTTACATATTTCACCATTGACGTGATGGCATAGGTGTTCAGACAGGGGCACATATTCGACATCAACGCAAATACCCCGCGATTCACCACCGAAAAGGCGTGTGGCAGTGGCTGCAAGCACAAGATGCGAAGGTTGGGTGATAAGGGAGGATATGGGAGAGGGAAAAGGAGAAAGGACAAAATATACGATCGAAAACTCTCAAATAACGTGTAAGTTTGTGCACGTGCTGGTGAAAAACTCAATTCCAACCAAGGGTTAATTCACCAATCAAATCAATTATTTGTTATACCAAAAAAGGGAACGAAAGTGAACCACAGCCATTGAAACGATACACACTTGCCAATGCATCCGTGCGCATGCGCACATGAATCACTTTCTTCGGCCTCACTTCTTTCCTTCCCCACCCCCTTGCCCCCCAACCGTGTTCGTGCCTCGTCCCCCTCCCACACGTCCGTCCCCCACATCTTTTCAAGGTTATCTCCTGCGGGTGGGCTCTTCCTCCTGCTATCCGACACGCAATTATTACGTGCCTTTGCGGTGAACATTAATATCCGCACGACATCGAGGTAATTTTCTTGTTTAATTTACGCATTGAAGCGCATACGCCGATTCTCCGATAGTGACGTCCATCGTTAATCGGCGTGAAACATGGATCTAGTGGGTGCAGGAGTACTAATGGAAAGTTTTTTACTTAAGCTAATATAGCCTCGATTTAATAATGCTTTTGTTCAATAATATTTCACGATGATTTATAAACCCTTGCCTTCAAAAACCATAGGGAAAGATGTAAATGTTACTTCAAACATAAACTTATCGTTAAATTTAAAAAATTTGAACGTTACAACATGACGGTGGTCCAGTTTAAACAAAACAAAATATTTTATTCGACGTCAATCTACACTGCAATGAAAATTCAGAGATACTGATTGAACAATGTCATTTCATATATTCCATATTTGATATATTTTAAGGCATTGGACATCGATGCGATTGTAAGAAAAATATACTTTCGAAGAAATGCGTGATGTTAAAATAGTTTTTAAGAATAGATTAATTTTATAATGTTTGTTTTGGGAAGTTTATGTTCAGTTTCTATGCAAAAACTGAAAAATAATTCAATTGGCGCATTATATTAAATAACTTTAACTTTTTTTTAACAAAAAATTTTTTGGCAAAAGTGTTGCCAAAAAATACCTCCAAGTGGTTATTACTGGTCAGATGTGATTTTCATACAATCAAATCCCAGCCTCTAACCATAGTCGTATCGTTTTCCATTGAATCTGGAAGTCATCGTCGTCAACATGAGTACCCCGCAATCAACAAAAAAGTTGGGTGGCAGGTAATTGTTCAGGGAGGATATGGGAGAGGAAGGGAAAAATATTTAGTAAAATCTATCAAATAATGTGGAAATTTCTACACATGCTGGGGGAACACCCAATTCAAAACAAAGGTTAATTCACCTAAGAAATAAGTTGTTATGCGAAAATAGGGATTGAAAATGGATGGCAATAGTGACTGTCTAATAAATTCCCATAAATGTCAAGTTTTACATTTAAAAATTAATTTTTTATCTCTCAGTCATAAATTCACGTTCATTATGCCAAGAATTAAAAATTATAATTTTAAATATCCTAATCTCGTTTTTTAAATATGTTATTTTTTCTTCATACAACCGTATTGGTGGTTTTATTCAACTTCTACTGGCCTATTAGTAATGGAAAATGATTTTCATTTTTTCGAGGCTCTACTTTTTAAACTAAATGGTTCCAGGTAGTAATCGCATATTAACTTCGTTGCCTATGACACTATTAATTAAACTCGGCAAGTAATTAGGTAAAAAGCGCCGTGTTTTTCACTTGTAAATATTCTGCAACAAGTTTAAATTGCAAGTTATAATATGTCTTCATGTGGATACAATGAAAACGGGATCATTGGTGATTGCAGAAGAGATAAGACTAATCTTTGACATTAAAATGTATCATTATTTAACCCAATGACTCTCTCTAAAATCCGTCCAAATACTGATCTTCTGCATGAAAATCAAATCTAAAGAGATTTGAAAATGATCTCTATCTATAGTCAAGGAGTCTCAAACTCAAGATATAATCGGAATACTTCTTTGAAATGACTTCGATATTTTGTGTAAACGATTCCCATCCTAAATTTTATCGGTAAGAACTTTCACTCATGTTTAGGTATTGTATGATTGATATTCCACCCGAGGACATCTAAAACAAACATTATTTTCGAGAGAATATTCTTAACATTTACAAATCAATATTGCGTTAAATTTTCATATTTAATATTTCAAGGTGTTGGGGGAAAGATCAATTTATCATTTCCTGTGAACTAACCTAATTATATGATTAGCAAAATATCAATTTTGTCGCATTCAATGAATGAATTTTTACAAATCCAGGATTATATAATTTAGACTAACTTATGGTAACAGTAAAATAAAATATTCTTCACTTATGAAAATTTCAAACTGTGCTATTGAAAACTCGTTTTTTTAGATGTTATGCACTTCGGATTCGGAAACAGAGGGAAGGATAAATGATGTACATGCGATTTTCTCCCTCTGCTTTCATGCATGTAGGTTTTGTCTTTCGTGGGAGGTGTTTTGATACGTGTCAGCTGTTCAATTTACCTCTCAAGATGTCATCTCTATCCCCAGCTTCGCACGAAATATCGCAGAAAGTGTCAATTTAACCCCGTGCGGCTCGAAGCGTTGCGACTGAAGTGCGCCGAATCCACTTCGGGACTTTTCCTTGCTTTCCCCGAACCGCTTTCGATGCCACACGTTCCAACGCAATTATTTTCCTTTAGACAGCACGGACTCCTTGCATGTAAAGATATATTTTTCTGGGGATTCCTTTGTCACTTCAGAAAAACGTACAGATAATCGGAATTCAGTTGAAAATAAGTAAATTATTGTCATAAAATAATGCACTTTTAACGAGAAAAAAGGCGAGATAGTAATATTCAATGCGATTGGCAAGGTGGAACTATCAGAAATCCTATCCTGATATTTTCCTCTTGAGCATATGTTTACTTCCGAAAGTATAAAAAATATTTAGAATTAAGACTTATTTAGAATTTAAGTGGCGTTTACGGTGGTCTGTACTGATTCTTTATGAAATGGAGCTGATGAGGTCATTAACCTATGACTCTGTCCATAATAATTTAGTTAATCGTTCATTCTATCCGAGAAGCTGTCTGAATCTCACTTTTTCTCTGGAAGAGTGGGGCAAGCTCCATAAGGTCATCATCCTCCCCTCTCCTTACGCACCAACCGTGCCCTTCCAACGTATCAGATGACAGTTCATACATTGGAATATGCAGGTCTTTCACAAATTCTTTGTTGTTTATTCATTAATACGCAAGGCCATGCGCATGTCGCATATATGTCTCATCTTCCTTGGCTTTATTCTAATCATAAACGCCCTGACTCGGGCACCACTTAGTCCATTTTGCTCAAGTTTTGAATGCTATTGAAAGAGGCATTTCAAGTCAATAATTAAAGAGTTCATTATTAAAATAAATCAATAAATACTACATAAAACAAACACGCAAAATTATTATTGAAATGGTATTGATAAAATGGAATAGATCGATGTTTTTCGATATTCTTGAATTACTAATGCGTCCACTTTTACTCCACCTGTTTTCACTTAGCATATTTGGTTAAATCTAATGCAAACTACTAGCCTTTAATACCCTTATTCTCTCAACTAAATTGCTTTTATCACGCCAGCTGAACACTGCTGTTGCCTACTAATCACCGCCATATTATAAATTTGGCTAGCTGGAGTTTCAAAGATAGGGTGGCTTGCAGTGGCATGATTCCGCCCCCACTAGTGTGGTTGGTATAGCTCTACCTGGGACTTGTTCTTAACCGCTTCGGGCGGTGAGATTCATTTTGGGCTGAACTAGACCACCAACGGAGAAATTCAACTGGTGGTGGTGCAGTTCGTTGTAAGAAGCCATAGGTGGTATTGCTGAATCTGCAGATTTCTATATTTTGATTTCTATAGTATATCCAAAGACCTTCGGGAAGACGAGTTTAGCGCAGATCTTTCGCATTAGTCGTAATTTTCAGTGATGTGAACACTCCCACGGTCTTATCAATGCCAATATAAGACCTGCGATCATGCGCACACACAGCAACCAACGGTCTGGATCCAGCACTTCACGCACAAATTAGTCAAAAAAAATGTTACCGATTCTTCCTGTTCCTGTACCTTGTAGTTCTCTTTCCCGGCGGAACATCCCGAGGCGTCCCATCACTGCTTGAACACTGTCGGCCCCGGATCACTTCGCAATGGCGTCGCGTGGAAACTCCTCCTAACATTCTGCACATCAGCTCATCCTTGTTTGCAGCTCCTCCACCGGGATCATTAGATTTCACTGCCGTGATTTCCTTGCTGAAAATGCAACTTTGAGTTTTTCTGCTGGTCGCGTAGAGTGGTGGGACACCCGCCGACCTTCACCCTCATTTAGAATTTCGCAGAACATTTAGCAGAACAGTTAGCATATCCTTAGCTCTTAGTGTATAGACGCGGTTTCTTTAAAGTAATGGCTTATTGACTGCATGGATTTTTTCTTTATACTCCATGCAAAAAACTAACTTAAAATTTCGTAATTTTACCGAAATGATTCGATGCTATTTCTGTATTTTTTTAATTTTACGTAATTTCATTTCTTTCCTTGCTTCAATAAACGAAACAGGCCTAATTTATGAAAGTCTGATTCCTCTTTGTTCAGACGACGAAAGTAGGTCACTCCCTGGCCAATCTTATTTTGCTGCGATCGCAAAGTGGAAGAAAAAGTACCAATACCACTGAAAAAGTCTCCTACGAAACCGAAAGCTGCATTCTGCGACATGATTGCTTAAGTGGGGGAACCCCAGGAAATCTCAGCCGAACTTCCGCCAAAATAGCTGAGATTTTTCGCCAAAATAGAAAATCTTATGTTCAAAAGAGAGACCATTTGAAGCGAAACGAACATGCCGAGGCGCATGCGAGATCAGGTGAAGCCGTGGAGAGTGCTGTACGGGCTAAACATCGGGGTCGCTTAAAAGCCTCCTGCGAGATGATCACCAGAGAGAGCCGCAGCAGATTGACCAATCCAGAGGTCGTCAATACACGTTTTGGATTAGCCGACCCACGGCATTGGTGTCGAGCATGCCGTGGATCAGAGCAGAGAGAAACCTCTTAGTTTCAACAGACGGAACGGTGACCTTTTGTACAACAATAAGAAATGTATATTTTACAAAATACCAGGCAAATCGGTAATGGTGGTCAACAATTGGGATGAGAGAATGCGAATGGGCAAATAAGGTCCCGCGGGATCGGATCGTTTTCTCGCCAGGATGAAATAACAATTGTGTACTTCACCTGTGAGCGTTCAATGTAGCTTCGGTTAAACCAACGAGTTCCAATTCCTAAAATGCAGGGCCACTCAAGTTAAGCTCTCAATTATTTTGATAAATTCAAAACCCTCTATTAATGAGATGTTTTCATGATTTATTAATTTTTCCTATCGGCAATAATTCACAATAATGAATTTAATGTTTTGGGAAACGGACGTTTCATAATTCTCCAAATATTTATGTTTTTACAAATCATCGATATGAGTACTCATCTATTTAATTGTATTTTTTCTTTATCTGTCATATACTATTTATTTCTTTTACCGACGGAAAAATTCCCCACTAAATGTGTATCGATAAGTTTTCAACACTACAGATGTGTATAAAATTTCATATATGCTCGAGTCGAATCTTCGAAAACCGAATTTTCGCGCGTCTTCGCCCGTGCCGCGCCCGAGGGCGTAAAAGTTGAGTAGCATTCTCCCGCGCTCCGGGGATCCAACATCTGCGCTTGAAGCCCGCACCGGTCCCAAGTGAAATTTCCAAAGACCTCTGCCTGCTCTTACAGACATCGGCCCTGGGGAATTTGCATACGAATATTGAACGCGCGTCTATCACGCATAAAACTCTTAGTCCCATTCATATTCAGCTTGATTGGAATCTGCGAGAATGCGTGGTGCAAGAACCGTGGATAAATTATTCATAACTCTCCCAAAATATTTCATTTCACACGAAAAGCAATAAATAAAAATGGAGTTGGTCGACGAAAATAAATGAAAATTTTAATTTTGAGGTGCGAAAAAATACACGCGTCTTCGGCATTTTGTATATTTCATTTGGTAATGTGCCGAAGTCCTGAATTCACCGGATGCCCAGCATGCGTGCCAGGCGGGCAGAACTTAACCAATATTTCGCGGCCGTTTTCCTGTCGTACACTGATCCGATGTGTTTCTGAGCTGCTTTGCTGCTTAACCCTGGAGAGGTCTTCGAAATGGCGCGAGGCACTGTTAATATCCTTAGTTTTATTTTCCAGTCAGTTTCGATCGTTCTTCCTTTGCTGCCCGTTAAATATTCCGAACTCCACTTCAATTAGCAGCGTTATAGAGTGGGTAATCCCTGAAGCTGTAAAAATTAAGATACAGGAAGCAGGAACAGTTATGTTTGCATCTAAAATGTATTACAACGGAGGTCCCAGAAATGCTCCTGGAGTTGGGGTGGGAATCTTTCGAAGAAAAGCGATTCAATGCTATGTTGAACTTACTAAATAAATTCAGATCCGCATGTTTCACCACCGAGGTCTCGCAAATCCTTCGCACTCCAACATACATTGGTCGCTTGGATCATGCATACAAAATTCGGGAATTATATGCCAGAACTTACCGCATGACCGCATTAGAATGCCATTAAATAATAAACTGCTCTTAGGTTAACAGTATTGCTTGCTCTGCCTTGTATGCTTTTAAGTTTCCCCTTCCATATCTCGTCTCTCTTCCTCTCTGTGGGGGGGGGCACCGTCCTCTGCCTACAGTGGTGACCCACAGTCCCATTTCCTGTGTATTTGGGGGCGGAGACCATAAGTTGCATTTCCATGGATTGGTGCAGTTTTCCCCTCTTACTTTTCAATTATAAATGAAGTGTTTTGTTATTGTGGAGGCTTATCGTGTAAATGGTTGAGGTTCGTTTTTATTCTTTTTGTTGGAAAACCAAATTATTAATCTATTGGTTAAATTAATCCTTGTTTTAATTAAGTCTTCCTCCAGGATGTATACAAATGTGCATGTTATTTAATAGATATAATATATACTACATTCGTTGGTGCATGCGTATGTTAGTTTACAGTGTTTGTATAAGTATATTCCCTGGAAACCTGGTGACAAGTGAGAAACGGATTTTGGGACCCATGTGACCCGAACACCAACAAAATATGTTCGGTTTTGAAAAAATCCCTAGTTTACCTCAACAAATATTTTCCGTTAAATTCTTCGACGTTTCCAAAATGTGGTAACCTTCAACAATTATTATGCCTCGAGTACCGTTAGAACGCTTAAATTAAAGACTCAATCAAGTCCTCGAAAGTTCAAGTCATTGCGGCAATCACGTCCGCGGCTTCACGGTTCACCCAGAATGCCCACTGAATGACATCATCCTGGGACCTGATAAGGACCATAAATATTTTTATTTATATTTAAATAAGATAATTTAAAACATCGAAAAAATATTCTATATTTATTCAGTTCAATAACCAGCTGTGCAAGATAAAGAAACGGCAGAAAGAATAGAGCCGGAGGGGGAGTGTTTATTGCGGTTAAGAACTCGTTAAGAAAGCGTGCCAAACGGCTGAAAAGTAGCTTCGGTAAAACCCATATTTAAAAGCGGAGACAGGGAGGACCCCAGTAATTATAGGCCAATTACGCTCACCTCCATTACCTGTAAGATTCTTGAGCACATCATTGTTAGTTCCATGATGAGGCACCTCGATAGCCAAGATTTATTAATTAATAACCAACACGGCTTCCGTAAGGGTAGATCCTGCGAAACTCAACTCGCACTTTTTGTACATGATGTATTGAACTCCGGTGAAAGTAATACTCCAGTTGATGCGATATTCCTAGATTTTAAGAAAGCTTTCGATAAAGTCTCTCATTGTAAATTACTCGCGAAATTGGAAATTTATGGAATACACGAGAGTATTATTAACTGGATTACACAATTGTTAAGTGATCGTGTCCAAACCGTCGTTCTGGACGGTGTATAATCCGATACTGTCAAGGTCACGTCGAGTGTACCACAAGAAAGTGTCATAGGTCCCCTCCAATTCCTTATTTACATAAATGACCTCAGTACCGTAGTTAATAGCAAGCTCCGTCTTTTCGCCGATGATGCAGTAATTTATGGGGATATCCGGAGTCACGAAGACAGAGTCGTTTTAGCCAACGACCTAGATGGAATTCAAAATTGGTGCGATACATGGCAATTGAAATTAAATTTTAAAAAATGCGTAGTAATACATTTTTGGGAAAAGAGTAATTCCCTCCTTATAGTTACAAAGTGGATCAAACCGAAATCGCGAGGGTAGATTCCTTTAAATACTTGGGTGTAACAATTACTCACGATTTGTCCTGAGGAAAACACATACGAGAAATATGCGCTCGTGCTAATAAAAAATTGGGATTTATTTATAGAGTAAATGCGACGAATAAGTGAAAGAACGATGTTTCCTTGCCTTGGTCAGGCCCCACCTAGAGTATGCTGCCAGTATATTGGGTCCTCATAATATAAATTTGATTTCGGAATTAGATCGACTTCAGCGGAGGGGGGCTAGATTTGTCAAACATTGTTATGACCAACGCAGCAGCGTCTACTTTGCTAGACAATTTAGGTTGGGATTCTCTTACACAGCGGCGTTTACAATATAGATTAAACTTATTAAAAACATTTAAAGATGGGCCCTTTTCCGATGACATCAAGGATATAATACGAACCCCAACGTATTACGGTCGAAAGGAACACGAATATAAGACTTGAGTGATAGACTGCAAGACTAACATGTTTAAAATGTCATTTTTTCCAAGAACGATAAGGGACCAGAATGCTTGTAGTCGAAATTCCCCAGGAGTTAGTTCATTACAATAAGTATTAACGTACAGGATAGGGACTGAGCGAGCATATGTATATATATTTTTATACATATATATATATATATATATATATATATATATTTGTATATATTTTTTTTCTTTCAGGTTCCCCCCACCTTTCCTCACCTATTTGATAACCCCTAACCGCCTCATCCCTTACCCTTCCCTCATGGTGCTACACCCCCTGCCACACATCTTTTTTGGTGGCTTGCAGGGTATTTATGTAGATATAGATGTTGATGAAAGGACAAGTATTATGATCCTATTAACCAGAGAAAAGAAAATGTTGGAGGAATGATAGGTAATCATGAAAGGAAAATGGTAGCAGTCTCGACGTGATGCGGTTCGTATGAATGTTGTATAGAATTCACTTTGCGAGAATGAAATGCGTGTATGATAGCAGTGGCGATAAAATTAATCAGTCGGGTGAAATGAAGCGTTATTGAAGACATAAGAAAATAAAATAAATGGACGCCCTGGTTAATTATTTATACTTTTAAGAATGACTGAAAGTTTAAGTTTATGGGAGATGCCGATAGAAGAATAGTGCTGTATCATTGTAGTTCCTTGAAGACGACGGTGGAATATTATTATGAAATGGAGGGAATATAGACCGGGGTGTATTTCCAAGAACGATTGATATGAGATTTCAGTGCCTAGAGCTAGAGGGGATTAAATACTTGGGCGGATAACTTGAATGCGTTGCGTTCTGCTAGAAGTCAATCATAGGGTCGATAATGATAACTATTTCTGTCTAACCGGAGTATTCCTTCACGACAATCCGTGGATCCGACAGTCCATTACCTCATCCACCGTTCCCTCCCTCTCTTTAACGCCACTTTCCATCCTACCTCCTCCCCTTCCACCCCCCCTTCCTCCATCCTCCCCTTCCTCCTTCACCCCCATCCCCCCATCCTCCCCTCCATCCTCCCCTCCATCCTCCCCTCCATCCTCCCCTCCATCCCTCCTTCCCTCCCTCTTTTCTTGACTGGAATTCGAACGGCAATAATGGCAGCGGTCAAATAATCCGGTAAAATTAACGGAAAGCGAATGAGTTGCGTGGGATGGCTGAGCGTTCCCCTTCTCCAGGGTGGCTGACAGGGCTCCGCCCTCGCACACCTCCGCCCTGCTTTCACTGGCGAGGAGACAAGAGTCGATGAGCTTTTCCGTCGTCGGCAGCTGCTTTGGGGTACGCTTGCTTTCGTGAACCAGCTACTAGATGTCGTTCGCCTCGAATGAAATTCGCCATCCTATTCTATTTCACATTTGCACGCTTCGTAGTTACAATATAGTGAAAATCCTGATCCTTCTAAACTATGCAACTTATCGTCCGCAAGTTGCTTGGTCAATATTATTATCGTATTCATAATGATTTTCCTGCATTTTAAAGTGAAATAATAATCAGCATGTAAGCCTGGCGGCTTTGGTTTTTGTTTGCATTCCGTGGCGTTCATTTTACTCAGCGGAACGAGACTCGTGTGCTCTGAGACAAGCAGTAAAAAATATCCACGTTTGTTATTCTTGGTGAGCAATGGGAGCATTTGTGGAGATTAACATACAGGTGTAATTTATGTGTATAATTTACAAAACGATAAATTGTCTCAAATGGTTAATTTTTAATTAAAATTTAATGTATGACAATAATTACTGCGGAACACTATGTACCAAAAGGTTACACCTGATCTATGAATAACTTCTCACTAATGATTTCTTTATTAAAGCAGTGAGGTGTTGCCTGCGATCAAAAAATAACAGTTTCACGTATTAGAAATTGGCATGGAAGTATACATTTCATTGCAATTCAGACGAAACAACTGTGCAATCGATTACATATCCGCTTTGGGAGAAGTCGAGCAACAGTTAAAATTCATCAATAAGATCTGCATGAGCGTCTGCCCGTCTCATTACTATAATAGTTGGGCAAAACTGTCTACGAATTAAGTAGACAAACATAATTGAGTTTCTAATAAAGAAAGCATAGGTTTGGTCTGAAAATAAAATCCAAACAAAATGTCTTTTTAATCATTCTTCCGACTTTTTTCCCTTTCCAAAAATACGAAAATGCAGTTCAAATTCAAACGTGTAGACTTGTCTCTTTTTAAATCCGTTTCCAACCAACGAAGTCCGAAAGGCAAGATCCAAAACCCCACCCGGGTGCTTATGCTTGCCCTCCATCCCCGCAGGAGGTCGCGTCCGTGGGGATCGTCTGACAAAGGGAACCGTCCACCACGTCCCCCCGCTCTTATGCAGGCTGGGAAAAGATGCAAGCGCCACTCGAAAAGGCACTGCATCCACATGTTACATTGTTAGGTCTAACTCGATGCGAAGAGTAATGGATGCTTCGCAGGTCATTACATCGATATGGTGAGAGAGCACCGCAAAGGAACTCACTCCATAGGCTCAAGAAGCTTCTTCCACCACGCCCCTCTTGTGCCACTACGCTGTGAGCGAGAAGGATATCCGTGCATTCATGCAGTGGTCCCGGGCCGGAAAAAACTGCGAAATTAGAGCGTATCCTTGAATTCGCTTTTTTTGTGACTCGATAGAATGTGGAAAGAAACGACAGCTGCAATGGTTCCGCACCTTGCTTCCCTTTTAGGAACCCGGAGAAGACGCTCTTCTTTAGTCTATTTAATATCCACACTTTTCGGCATTTTTCCTTTCGCTGGCGACGCAATCAGGTTGAAAAACAAAGGGTAAACGTCCAACTGTACATTCTTTGAAGGCAGAAACCTGAGAAATTATTACAGACAGCGTGAGAAAAGCAAACATTTTAAACAAGTTTTCCCAGAGCATCTACAATAAACAAATAAAACCATCAAACGATCCTCCACACCCACCCGGGGAACACATGAATGATATAACACTGGCCAAGAAGGGAATAGAACATCTGCTCCCTAGTATCAGAGCAAACAAAGCACCTGGTCCGGAAGAAATACCTGCTATAATATTAAAGGAATTAGCCGAACAGATTACCTCGTTTTTAGAAATTGTTTTCCTAAACTCAATAGAATATAGCTCAGTACTTCGCGACTGGAAACTAGCCCATATAACTCCCATTTATAAAGGCGGAGATAGGGATGAACCAACCAATTACCGACCCATTTACATAGCATAGATTTCCTGTAAAGTATTAGAAAACACTATTGTCAGTATCATGATGAGGTTTCTTGATAGTAGGATAATACTAAGCCACAACCAGAACGGATTCAGGAAGAGCAGATCTTGCGAAACACAATTAGGTCTTTTCATTCACGATATACTAAGGTCGGAAGAAAACAGCACACATGTCGACGGAGTATTCCTAGATTCCAAAAAAGTCTCTGATAAAGTCCCACACAATAAATTGTTATTCAAACTTAGATTATATGGAATCAATGAGGAAATAATTGATTGGTTGTCAAATCGCAAAAAAATAGTCATCGATGGGTTGTCCTCAAAGGAAAGAGATGTAACTTCGGGCGTCCCCCATGGAAGTGCAATAGGGCCTCTTCTGTTCCTAATATACATTAATGCGCACACGTTAGTAGCAATCTCAGATTATTTGCTGACGACACGGTGGTATACAGGAAAATAGGAGCCAACTACATCGCGAGCTACTTTCCAGAGACTTAGACATAATCTCGGAATGTTGCAAGAAATGGGGATTGATACTAAATAAAGACAAATGCGAAGATTTGAATTTTGGAAAAAAGGAAGTTGCGAACAGAACATAGAATGCGAAATAGAGGATTCAGTACTAATTACGGCCGATCAAGTTAAATATTATTGGGGGGTAGTTGTAACACCTCGCCTTTCATGGGGAGCACATATCAGGTCAATATGCGGGTCCACTTTAAAGAAACTGGGCTTCATTAAATGGGTGGTGGGGAAATATATATTGAGAAAGTTAAAGAGAGTTGTTATTTTGCTCTGCTTAGACCATATTTTGAATATGTCGCAAGTATTTGGGATCCTTGAGAGAATATCTGGCAATAAGAAGAAAATAAAGTCCAGAGAAAATCTGCCAGATTCGTTAAAAATTGTAGAAATAAGAACAAAAGTGTTACAGGTCTCTTAATGGATTTAGGCTGGGAGCCCCTTGAAATACGAAGAGAACAAGCGAGGCTTAGACTTTTAGAAAGATACAGGATTAACGAGTTTAATGATGGCACTAAAAGCATTATAATTGCCCCACACTACTTAGGTAGACCAGACACAAAGATAGGTAGGCCAGACCAAGCACAAAGATAAGGGATATAGATACCAATACTGATAGATTGAAGTACTCATTCTTTTCCAGAAAAATCAGAGATCATAATAGTAAGAAGGCTATGTCACTTTAGAAATAGTAAAACATAATTTACAAGTTGGAACAAAGTTAAACATAGCAAAGATATATTGAATCTGTAGATGCACGTTTATGTTCGTTGGTAGATTGTGGTTTGCTTGTGTCTTGGGCTTTTACATGAATGTATATGTTTCGTTTGTGGCTTGTATTCATTTGTGGATTTTGCATGTTTTTTTCTTAAACATGCTTGGGGTTCTAACACCCCCCGCCACATGCCCTTACGGCGGCCTGGGGGGTTTTAAGTAGATGAATATGAAAAAGGGGAATTTCAAACACAAGGGTCACCGTGTCCAATCGAGTCTTTGGTTAAAAACAACGTGGCTCCTTTTTTCCCTTAGATGTTAAAATCCGGATTGTTCTCAACCAAAGTGAGAAAATAATGCAATTACATTGCATTATGGTAAGTCTGCATCTCCGTTATTTAAAGGTTGGTTCTGGCCGCGTCTTTCCAAACGGCATTGAATAAAATTCAAGCGCTGCTTCAGGTCAAGAGGATTACCGGCTTACTACGTATGTAAGGATATTTATAGTTTATCTGTGATTGTTAGTAAATACTCCCTTTTTACAATAAACCTAAATTCTAGTCCCAGTTAATCTAGCGCCTTGTCTGCGATTAGTGTACAATTGGAACAATATATATCACCAAAAGGTATCTCATTAATGACGTGAAGATTCTTCATCAAGTTTGAACTTTGATATGCGGGAAATGTCGCTTCTCATCTAACCTATTTAATCTCAATTGTAAGTTGATCCAATTATCGTAAGTAACTAAAATGAAATGTGACACCAATTTATTAAAAATTATCCTCCTAATTTTACTCCGCCAGCGAGAAATATGGTTGGTATTATTTGCCTTGGCTTGTCGAAAAATGTTGTTTAGCATTTATATTAATAATTTCGAGTGCAAGATCTTCGGCCACAAATTCCTAAGCAATTTATTGTGTTGAAAAAAGGAGTTGTGAGATGTTGGATGTGAGAGGTGTTGAGATGCACATTCGTCTCCCGATATCATGACTTCCTTGTCGAACCACTTTCCCTTCGAGTCCTCGGATTCTTTCCCGGAACGAGAAAGACGCAGGGGCGGCTGCCTCGTATTTATTCATCACAGAGTTTCACCTTGCTTTGACAGAAAATCGTAGTCACGAATTAAATTGCATGAACATTTATTTATTTCAGTAGCAGAGAAAACGGCACAAAGACTTTTACATTATCTGACAGACAATACATATGACACACATTAAGAAAAAACTGGTAAAAGCAGTAGAAATAATAAAAAGTTAACAAAATAAATGTCAAGAAATGGCAGAAGAACACATATGAAACCAGAGAGAGCTAAGTTACTATCTGGTGTTTAAGAAAGGAGGTGAAAGTGGTGAGGGAGGATAAGAGGTCCAGGGAAGGATACTGGTTGCATAGGGAATTAAATGTAGAGGGAAGTCGATGGAATAGGGAATGCCAAGAGAGGAGAGATTAATGTCCCGGGTTGTATTTTTGAGGAAAGAGATGCGATGACGGGAAATGGCAATAAAGAAACAAAGAGGTCTGTTGATTAACTTTTAAGTAGTTGGGGAGGCGGTCGACCAGATTGGCGAACAGTATTATAAAATTGAGAGGACGCAACCAAAAACACCGCCATAAGGGCAAGAGGATCACGAAGGTCAGTGTGGTGGTAAAGTAGGCCAATTATTGTCATCGTTCTCCCGACAATCCTTTGAGCGTGCTTGCAAAAGGTGAGCTTCGCATCAAAAATTTACACCTTAATCGCAGTAATAACTGACAGATGGTATAGGTCTGTTCGAAAGAGTGTATGAAAGCGAAAGTGGTTTGCCTTGCTTTAAAGAGAAGGTCGTAATGGCTGATTTGGAGGGATTAATGCATAACTGCCAGACGGAGCACCAAGCAGTGACGGAATTAAGAGCAGATTGTAGGGAAGCGGCATCAGATGTGCACTCAATCTGCTTAAAAATTTTCCAATCATCTGGGTTAAGCAATATATTGCATCCAAGGCGGACAACACTGTCAATATTGTCGTCTAAGTAAAGAGAAAAGAGGAGAGGACCAAGGACACTGCTCTGTGGTACCCCGGACGGCACAGAAAGATGAGCGGAGGAGAAGCCATCAATAAGGACACGCTGTTTGCGAGAGCTTAGAAAGCTGCGGATTAAAGAAAGGAAAATGCGTGTATGTTCTACGGATGTTTGAGTTTATGGACCAGTAGGGAGTGGTTAATGGAGTCAAGTGCTTTGGAGAAGTTAATATAACAAACATCCAATTTTGAGTTAAGCTCAAAAGGGTTTCTGATATGGCGGTGTGGAACTGCCAGATTAGTGAGACACTGGGGAGAAGCCTTTGCTGATGGGGAGAGATGTAAGGGAGGGTAAAGTGAAGACGACGATTAGAGAGAGGGTGAAGGTGGACGTCCTTCAGTTTTCTTGAAAAGTGAAGGGCGTCAGAAAACTGAAAGACATCCATCTTCACCTGGCTTCAATACTTCCACCACTTGGCTGGAATTACATTGACCGCGCCACATCCGCCTCCGGAGAAATCCTTCTCAGGAAGGGTACAGAGAGGCAGAAGAAGTACTGCCGATTGGCAACCACAAACAATCACATACCTCTGCTCGATCGCAGCCGCTTGGTGGTCAACCTAACCTAGATGAAAATATCAGCGAAGCTACCTTATCGGTCCTCTCCAAGGGCCTCGACTTTGCGCAGGCACCTCGAGCTATTCCCCACAGTGACATCATCGGAGGAATTGGGCAGGCGATCAAGAAACTTCCAGTGGAAGCAGCTAAGGAAGTACGGATTGAAGTTTCCTTGGTCCGGAAAAGGGCCGTATTACCCAGCTACAATGTATCGAGAGATGAGCAGGCAGCGCTCCACCCCCTACTCGGAAACAATGACATCACCATACTATCGACAGATAAAGGAAACGCCACTGTTCTCATGAGAACTGAGGACTACCATCTCTAAATCCGGAAGATTCTCTCAGACAAAGCTTACCGCAGTCTGCCCCGCGACCCAACGGACGCCATAACGAGCAAAACAGTAGCACTGATGAAGAAATCGGACCTGCCCGCTGATGTCGTGAGGAGCCTACAGCCACCAGCGCCAGCTTCCTCCAGGATGTATGGATTGCCAAAAAAACCCAAAGACGGGACTCCCCTACGGCCGATTTTGAGCCCCATTGGATCACCCAATTAAAACTTGGCTAAATATCTCACCGGAATCCTTTCGCCGAACGAGGGGCTAAGCAAGCATCACATAAAAAATCCACTGCATTTGTGACAACGATTAAAGACATCAAACTGCAGGCAACCGATATCTTGGTCAGTTTTGACATAGCGTCATTGTTTACCCGGGTCCCGCACACCGAAATTTTGCACCTGCTGGAGAGGAAGTTTGACAGCAACATGGTGAAATTGTTTCACCACGAACTGTCATCGACATACTTCCAGTTTAATGGGAAGTTCTACGAACAAGCCAATGGGGTGGCCATGGGATCCCCAGTTTCGCCGGCTATAGCGAAATTTTTCATGGAAGATTTCGAAGAGCGGGCACTAGAATCAGCCCCTCAACAGCCTAAGTGTTTTTACCGTTACGTGGACGACACGTTTATAATCTGGCCTTCCGGAATGGACACCCTGGACGTCTTCTTCGACCACATGAACAACTAGCACCCAAACATCCGGTTCACCATGGAAAAGGAGGGCAAAGGCAAGTTTCCCTTTCTTGATATACTGATCCGGAGGAAGGAAAATGGATGTCCGGGCAACAGCGTCTACCGCAAATCTACTTACACAGATCTGTTTTTGAACAGCAACAGCCACCGATCATTTGTCGTGGATTTAGAAAACATTCCTGTGGCACTATTTAAATATTTAGGGAAATGTGGGAGGAAGACTGTACCTGGACTTATTCGTAGTATCATTGACGAAGGAATCTGGCCGGAAAAATTTGAGAAGTCAGTGTTAGTTTCTATTCCGCAAAGGTAAAGCCTACGTCATGTGGGGAAAATGGAACAATAAGTATGATAACCCACGCAGATGAAGTAGTTCTTAGGATCATCAGCAAAAGGATAGAGAGTAAGGCAAATGATTACTTAGCGGATGGTCAGTTTGGGTTTAGGAAGGGGAGAGATACTGGTGATACCATTGCAGTAATACGATCACTAATGGAGAGGATGTGTATATTTGCCTGTTACGTAGATTTCGAAAAACGTTTGATAAAGTGAATTGGGAAACACTAATGAGTATATTGCAGAAAATTGGAATACATTGGCAGGCTAATCCAGAGCCTGTACATGTTTCAGACTGCTCCGTTAGCAGTGGGGAGCGGAGAGTCCGAATGGGCAGTGTTAGGAAGAGGTGTAAGGCAGGGTTGCCCATTATCACCGGTGCTGTTGAACGTTATGTGGAGGTAATTATTAAAGAGGCATGGGTGGAACTGGAGGTAGGAATGAAAATCGGGAAAGAATTGGTAAAAAAGTTAGTTTTGCTGATGATCAAGTTTTAGTTGCTCAATCAGCCAAGGGGTTGCAAAATTGCTAAGGATATTCAGTGCAATAGATTAGAGATGAGAATCAATATTAATAAAGCAAGAGTAATGCGATTTAGATATTGGTGTTAGATTTGGATAGGCGTTCTTTTCAAGTGGCCAAGTTCCTAGATTCCTGCGTTCGTCATGTTTGTCTTCCTATCCCCTTTCCTTACATTTATATATCTATTTCCATATGAATAAATACGCATGTATAAAAAATATTACTTCACACATAGAAATAGATATTAGGATAGGGGATAGGAAAACTCATAAAAGACGAACACAGGAATGAATGTGAATGAATGAATGTATTTGAATATGTATTTGGCCAATGCGGCTCGTCGCTTCTTCTGGCTATGCGTGCCATGAGACATACCGTTTTGTTCCTTTTCTCTATGCTGTTGTATACTTGCTAACCAACTGTCCGGCAACGGGAAACCACCTCAATCATCATTCTCAAAAAAATATGATGCATACAACAGTGTATATGAGTACATGCAACTGCGGGACTCGGCCCTATCGGTCGCGTGTCGTGCCCGGCGACGGGCGGGGCAAAGTTCCCGAGGTATCTATGTATTTCTATGTGTGAAATAATATTTCTTCGCGGCATGGCAGGATTTCGTGTTTGAGTGTGGATTTGGCCATTGTGGCTAGCCCCTTCTTCTGGCTATGCGTGCCAAGAAACGTACCGTTCTGTTCCTATCCTCTATGATGCTGTATACTTGCTAATCTTCTTCCCTTTCTTCTTCTGTGTATTGTCTATTTCTCCTTTGGTGGGTGAAACGGCTCTATAGCGCCATCTCTGAGCCAAGCAATCGGAGCACATGGGTGCCTTAAAGCATCGCATATCTCAATGTAAATTAGGTTTCCGTTTTAGCTTAACTGGCAGAGCATCCGCCCGGCAAATGGAAGGTTGGGTGTTCAAACCTGGAGAGGGAAATATTCTTACGTTTGTGATATGGTCAAATCCGCCTTCCCCACTTTTCCTGTGATCGTATGTCTATTTATATGTGAATGAATATTTTTATAAATATATACATAATAATATAAATTTATAATTAAAATACAAACAAATAATATAATTGTAATTGTAATTTATTCATTCACCATAAGCATAGAATTATGCATGGCTTTGTCAATACATGTTTTACACTTCATTTCAGTAAAAAAACATTATGCAAAATCAAAACAATATGCAAAGTACAAATACATACAATTTACAATTTTTTGGAATTAACACATTTCAGTTATACATTTGAAATTGTTTGCATTAGAAAATCATTTACACTATAAAATAATTTACATGAAAGTAGTTTTTTCACGGCACACTTGATTTTAAAGGAACTTTTGATATCATTAATATAAGCAGGCAATATATTGTACATAAGTATTCCCTGATGATCTATCCCTTTAATCGTTTTATTTACTCTGTGCTGACTTACGTGGAATGCATTTTGGCTTCTCGTATTACGAATATTAAGGTCACAGTTTTTAATAAATATGTCTTGATTTTTGTTAATAAGAAACACTGTTTCAAGAATGTATAGACAAGAAAGAGGTAAGATTTCTAGTTTTTCCATTTTATAAATAAATAATTATATAATATTTATAAATATATATTTTTTATATTTACATATATATAAATTTATAAGGTCTGACCTGAAGAAGGCCTCGGAGTAGGCCGAAAGCTAAAATAATCTACAGAGTGAGTGTCCTTTTACGTATCATCTGTTTTTTTCTGTGTTATATTGTGCCACCCAAAAGTTATATTGCTCTCGTGAGTACTTCCGCATCATATATATATATATATATATATATATATATATATATATATATATATATATATATATATATATATATATATATATATATATATATATATATTCACTGATAGTCATAACAAACACAGAAACAAAAACACACAAAAGAGGGAAAACTCACTGGTTCTCGAATTTTCGGTGGTCCAACAGCCTTTCTCAAGAGGAATTAGGATCAGAACTGAGGCAGAGGAGGGCCCGAAAGCAGCGGTAGGAAGGAGAAGGGGAAATGGGGGAAAAGAGGGGAAAAGAGGGGAAAAGAAAGGAAAAGGGGGGAAAAAAGGGGGGAAGGCATTCGAGGTGAGGAGTTTGGAGGGGTAGTGTATGGCGCGGGAATTTTAAAAAAGGTGGGGATGATATGGAAGTTGTTGGGGGCGGAGGGGGATGAAATTATATGCATAAAGGGGGCAATTAATGTCTAATATTAATACCTGGGCGATTCCAGGAATCCAAGAGCCAGATGAAAGCTAGCTCTAATGTTTTGAGTTTCAGTGGAGGGTCTGAGTGTGGGAGGGATGCTAAGACGGATACTTTAAAACATTGGTCAAAGGCAGCGTTGTGTTCGGAGGCATGTTTGGGGATTGGGAGCATACCAATAAGGGAGGAATTGTTGCATGAGGCTCTATGGTTATTGATTCTAATATTGAGGGGTGTGGTACACTGTCCAATGTAAAAGGCAGGGCAAAGTTGGCACTTGAGTAGGTAGACAACATTGCGGGAGGTACACGAGGAATAGGGAATTGGTGGGAGAGAGTTAAAGAGCGGATGGGAGAGGGATGGGATTCTGGTTAGGAAAATAGGACATGTTTTGCATCTAGGTTTATTGCAGGGTCTGGGAGTGATTTTGGAACGGGGCGAGGATTTAAGAAGTAGATTGGTAGATTTTAGAAGATCTGATGGATTGGCGGGGCGTTTGAAAGTGACAGAGGGGCATTTGGGGAAAAGGTTGGTGGTGGAATAGTGGTTTTTGAGGATAGGATAGAGGTCCTTTAGGATAGAACGCAGAGATTCTAGGCCAGGGAGAAACGTGGTAACAATTTAAAGAGGGTGGTTTTTTGCGGTGGTGGAAGGTCTGGGAGTGTAAGTATGCCTACGGATCCTCTTATTCAGGAGCGGTTCAGGATAACCTCGTTTGAGGAGGGAATGGTGTAAATTTATGAGGAAATTATCTAAGGAGTCAGGGTCATTGCAAATTCTGTGACCCCTTATGGAAAGGGAATAAGGAATGGAACGTTTGGTGTGGTATGGGTGACAGCTGCTAAAATGTAAGTACTGTTGTTTATTTGTGGGTTTTATATGTACGGATGTATGAAATTTATGGTCTATAAATGATATGTTTACATCTGGAAGGTGATTTGGGAGGAGGAAACTGTAGACGTGAAGGAGATAGAGGACGAAGCATTGAGGTTGGAAATGAAAGTTTTCAGGGAATCAGGACCATGTGGCCAGAGAAGGAAAATATCGTCAATATATCCCCCTCTTTTCCCCCATTTCCCCTTCTCCTTCCTACCACTGCTTTCGGGCCCTCCTCTGCCTCAGTTCTGTTCCTAATTCCTCTTGAGAAAGGTGGTTGGACCACCGAAAATTCGAGAACCAGTGAGTTTTCCCTCTTTTGTGTGTTTTGGTTTCTGTGTTTGTTATGACTATCAGTGAATTTACATTACACGTTTGTGGGTTTTCCAAAAAAGTGTATATATATATATTCATTCAAACAGAAATAGGTATAAGGAAAGGGGATAGGAAAACACATAAAAGGCGAACACAGGACATGTGGGGAAGGCGGTTTTTGAGCAGATCACGAAAGTAAAAATATTTCCTTATCAGGGATAACAATATTTTTACTTTCATGATCTGCTCAAAAACCGCCTTCCTCACATGTCCTGTGTTCGCCTTTTATGTGTTTTCCTATCCCCTTTCCTTATACCTATTTCTGTTTGAATGAATATTTGTGCGCCGTATGGCGGGATTTTCTAGTTTGTATATATATATATATATATATATATATATATATATATATATATATATATATATATATATATATATATATATTATTATTATTATTATTATTATTATTAGGTAATCTACCGGTTAAGGTAGGTTTTTGGATGGACACAACTATCAAATAAATATTTTGTAACTCCAAACAAAACCCAATCCAGCAACCTAAACTACATCAGGTCCCTCTTCATCTGTATATTTCTTTCCTCTCTTCATCCCATCCAACATCCCTATCCTGTTCCTACCCTTTCCTCGCTTGCCCAACATTCTCCCCTATATTACCTTCTCCAACATGCCACTACCGTTCAATACGCCTTTCATCCATTTTTCTTGCCTCCATAGGATTTCTCTCAACAAACCCCTCTCCTCAACAACCATCTCCAGTACTTCCTCATTTGTTTTCCTTTCGGTCCATTTCACCTTCTCCATCCTTCTCCACATCCACATTTCAAAAGCCTCCAATCTACGTCTATCCTCCTGCTTCAGTGACCACGTTTCCGCACCATACATAGCTACGCTCCATATCAGAGTTTTTACGAGCCTTGTCTTAACATCTCTACTCAACGTCCCCGTCATCAACTCCCTCCTCCTTGAGAAAGCCTCCTTGCCTAGCGATATTCTTCTCCTTACGTCCCTACTACTTTGACCGTATTGGTCCAAAACACTTCCGAGATATGTAAACTGTTCTACCTGCTCTACTTTTTCCCCGCCTATTTTAATATTTAGCTTAGCCTTTTTCTTTCTGGAAAATCGTATAACTTTTGTTTTATTAATATTGATTCTCATCCCATATTTATCGCACTGAACCTCCAATTCACTCAGCAATGCTTGCAACCCCTTGGCTGACTGAGCAACTAATGCTTGGTCATCAGCAAACCTAACCGATTTTACGATTTTCCCTCCGACTTTCATTCCTACCTCCAGTTCTTCGCATGCATCTTTAATCATTTCCTCTACAAATACGTTGAAAAGTACCGGTGACAATGGGCAACCCTACCTTACCCCTCTTCCTAACACTGCCCATCCGGACTCCCCGTTCCCCACTCGCACCTGAGCAGTCTGAGACATGTACAGGTTGCGGATCAGTCTCCTGTCCCTCCAATCCATTCCTATTTTCTGCAATACACGCATTAATTTTTCCCAATTAACTCTATCAAACGCTTTTTCAAAATCTACAAAACAGGCAAAAACGTCCTGATTGTATTCTATATTCCTCTCGATTAGTGATCTCATTACTGCAATGGCATCACGCGTACCTCTTCCTTCCCTAAACCCAAACTGATCATCCCCTAAGTAATCATTTACCTTACTCTCTATCCTTTTGTTGATGATCCTGAGAATAACTTTAGCTGCGTGGGATATCAAACTTATTGTTCTGTAATCCTCACATGACGTAGACTCTGCCTTTTTTGGAATAGGAACTAACACCGATCTCACAAAATCTTCCGGCCAGATTCCTTCCTCATAGATACTACGAATCAGTCCATATATGGCCTTCTTTCCACCTTTTCCTAACTATTTCAACATTTCTACAGGAATATTGTCCACCCCCACGGCCTTATTTGCTTTCATCTCCTTTAGTGCCCTTTCTATTTCATCGTCGAGTATGCCTGGACCTAAGTTATCTTCTTCTACGTCATGTTCCTTCTCTATGTCTAACCTTGTCGGCCTAAGTTCTTTACCATACAGTGTTTCTATATATTCCTTCCGTCTCTCTTGGATTTTTCCTGGTTCAACTATTATCTTACCCCACTTATTTTAACTGTTAGCACAGATTTTACCTTCTTACTTCCCGAAAATAACTTAACCTTGCTGTATAGAGAACCAATTTCACCCTTCTTCTGTAAATTTTCCATATCCTCGCATTGCGTTTTCCACCATTCTTCTTTGGCTTTATTTGTGGCCCTTCTCAATTTATTGTTTAACTCTTTGTACTTCATTTTACCTAACTCTGTGTTTACATTTTTCCATCTTCTCTTCTCATCCATCTTTGCAATCATTTCATTCGTTACCCATGGTTTCCTTATCCTTTTCCCGTTAACGGTTCATATAATGTCTTTAGCGGCTTGCAATATCCCTTTCTTGATACATTCCCTTTTTTCTTCGATAGTACTCAATTCTTTATCGTCACCTATTATTTTCTCTACAGCCTGCTGATACTCCTTCCTCGTTAATCCATTAAAGCTTCTAAATTCCATTTCCTAACCCGCCGCCCTTGCCTTATCTTCTTGAAACGAACATTTCATTTCATAACAACTAAATTGTGGTCAGAGTCCGCATCCGCTCCTGGGAAACTGTGCGAATTTATCACACTGTTCCTAAACCTGTGCCTAACCAAAATATAATCTAACTGATACCTTTCTGAGTCACCTGGCATTTTCAATGTATACCTACGTCTTTTGTGGTGTCTAAACCATGTGTTGGTGATGACTACCCCCTGTCTCCTGCAGAATTCAATTGCTTTCTCCCCGTGTACATTCCTCGTGCCTAACCCATAGTCCCCCACCACACCCCCATCTCTTCCGTCGCCTACCGTCGCATTCCAATCCCCCATCACTATCAAATGATTCCCTGCAGGAACACTCGCGATGATATCCTCTAACACATCGTACATCCTATCGACTTCTTCCTCCTTGTGGTTGCTCGGTGGCATGTATACCTGAACAATGACCAATTTCGTCGGCTCTGCTTTAATCTCTACGAGTAAAATTCTATCTGTCGCTTGCTCTATGTTGACTACGCTTCTTCCTACCACTTTATTTAAAATTACGGCAACCCCCTCGTTGGCTCTCGTCCCCGCCGCTGTATATCACCCTATAATTGTCACTCCATATATATATATATATATTCGTAAAAACTCTGATATGGAGCGTAGCTATATCCTGAAATGTGGGTGTGGAGAAGAATGGAGAAGGTGAAATGGACCGAAAGGAAAACAAATGAGGAAGTTCTAGAAAGCGTGTAGGAGGAGAGGGGTTTGTTGAGAGAAATCCTATGGAAGCAGGAAAAATTGATGAAAGGCGTTTTGAGCGGTAGTGGAATGTTAAAGAGGGTAATAGAGGGGAGAAAGTTGGGCAAGCGAGGTAAGGGTAGGAGCAGGATAGGGATGTTCGACGGGATTAAGGGAGGAAAGAAGTACACCATGATGAAGAGGGACCTGATATAGATTAGGTTGCTAGGTGGGGAGTCACAAAATGTTTAATTGATAGTTGTGTCCATCCAAAAACCTACCTTAACCGGTAGATTACCTGATAAATATCGGGATATATATATTTTTTATTAGGTAATCTACCGGTTAAGGTAGGTTTTTGGATGGACACAACTATCAAATAAACATTTTGTGACTCCCCACCTAGCAAACTAATCTATATCAGGTCCCTCTTCATCTCGGTGTACTTCTTTCCTCCCTTCATCCCGTCCAACATCCCTATCCTGTCCCTACCCTTACCTCGCTTGCCCAACATTCTCCCCTCTATTACCCTCTTCAACATTCTACTACCGCTCAATACGCCTTTCATCCATTTTTCCTGCCTCCATAGGATTTCTCTCAACAAACCCCTCTCCTCACCCACCATTTCCAGTACTTCCTCATTTGTTTTCGTTTCGGTCCATTTCACCTTCTCCATTCTTCTCCACACCCACATTTCAAAAGCCTCCAATCTACGTCTATCCTCCTGCTTCAGCGACCACGTTTCCGCGCCGTACATAGCTACGCTCCATATCAGAGTTTTTACGAGTCTTGTCTTAACATCCCTACTCAACGTCCCCGTCATCAACTCCCTCCTCCTTGAGAAAGCCTCCTTGCCTAGCGCAATTCTTCTCCTTACGTCCCTACCACTTTGACCGTATTGGTCCATAACACTTCCGAGATATGTAAACTGCTCTACCTGCTCTATTCTTTCCCCGCCTATTTTAATATTTAGCTTAGCCTTTTTCTTTCTGGAAAATCGCATAACCTTTGTTTTATTAATATTGATTCTCATCCCATATTTATCGCACTGAACCTCCAATTCACTCAACAATGCTTGCAACCCCTTGGCTGACTGAGCAACTAATGCTTGGTCATCAGCAAACCTAACCGATTTTACGAGTTCCCCTCCGACTTTCATTCCTACCTCCAGTTCTTCCCATGCCTCTTTAATCATTTCCTCTACATATACGTTGAACAGTACCGGTGACAATGGGCAACCCTGCCTTACACCTCTTCCTAACACTGCCTATCCAGACTCTCCGTTCCCCACTCGCACCTGAGCAGTCTGAGACATGTACAGGTTGCGGATCAGTCTCCTGTCCCTCCAATCCAATCCTATTTTCTGCAATACACGCATTAATGTTTCCCAATTCACTCTATCAAACGCTTTTTCGAAATTTACAAAACAGGCAAAAACGTCCTGATTGTATTCTATATTCCTCTCGACTAGTGATCTCATTACTGCAATGGCATCACGCGTACCTCTTCCTTTCCTGAACCCAAACTGATCATCCCCAAAGTAATCATTTGCCTTACTCTCTATCCTTTTGTTAATGATCCTGAGAATAACGTTAGCTGCGTGGGATATCAAACTTATTGTTCTGTAATCCTCACATGACGAAGCCTTTGCCTTTTTTGGAATAGGAACTAACACCGATCTCACAAAATCTTCCGGCCAGATTCCTTCCTTATAGATACTACGAATCAGTCCATATATGGCCTTTTTCCCACCTTTCCCTGTCCATTTCAACATTTCTACAGGAATATTGTCCACCCCCACAGCCTTATTTGCTTTCATCTCCTTTAATGCCCTTTCTATTTCATCGTCGAGTATGCCTGGACCTAAGCTATGTTCTTCTACGTCATGTTCCCTTTCTATGTCTAACCTTGTCGGCCTAAGTTCTTTACCATACAGTGTTTCTATATATTGCTTTCATCTCTCTTGGATTTTTCCTGGTTCAACTATTATCTTACCCCATTTATCTTTAACTGTTAGCACAGCTCTTGCCTTCTTACTTCCCGATAGTAACTTAACCTTGCTGTATAGAGCACCAATTTCACCCTTCTTCTGTAAACTTTCCATATACTCGCATTGCGTTTTCCACCATTCTTCTTTGGCTTTATTTGTGGCCCTTCTCAATTTATTGTTTAACTCTTTGTACTTTATTTTGCCTAACTCTGTGTTTACATTTTTCCATCTTCTTCTCTCATCCATCTTCGCAATCATCTCATCCGTTATCCATGGTTTCCTTATCCTTTTCCCGTTAACGGTTCCTATAGTGTCTTTAGCGGCTTCCAGTATCCCTTTCTTGATACATTCTCAATTTTCTTCGATAGTACTCAGTTCTTTCTCGTCACCCATTATTTTCTCTACAGCCTGCTGATACTCCTTCCTCGTTATTCCATGTACTGCTTCTAAATTCCATTTTTTAACCCGCCGCCCTTGCCTTATCTTCTTGAAACGAACATTACATTTCATAACGACTAAATTGTGGTCAGAGTCCGCATCCGCTCCTGGGAAACTGTGCGAATTTATCACACTGTTCCTAAACCTGTGCCTAACCATAATATAATCTCACTGATACCTTTCTGAGTCACCTGGCATTTTCCATGTATACCTACGCCTTTTGTGGTGTCTAAACCATGTGTTAGTGATGACTAACCCCTGTCTCCTGCAGAATTCAATTGCTTTCTCCCCGCGTTCATTCCTCGTGCCTAACCCATAGTCCCCCACCTCACCACCATCTCTTCCTTCGCCTACCGTCGCATTCCAATCCCCCATCACTATCAAATGTTTCCCTGCAGGAACACTCGCGATGATATCCTCTAACTCATCAAACGTCCTATCGACTTCTTCCTCCTTGTGGTTGCTCGGTGGCATGTATACCTGAATAATGACCAAGTTCTTCGGCTCTGCTTTAATCTCTACGAGTAAAATTCTATCTGTCGTTTGCTCTATGTTGACTACGCTTCTTCCTACCCCTTTATTTAAAATTACGGCAACCCCTCGTTGGCTCTCATCCCCGCCGCTGTATATTACTCTATAATTGTCACTCCAGTAATCCCCGCTATCCTTCCATCTCACCTCGCAGAGGCCTAATACATCTATGTTACCTCTTTCCATCTCTCGCTTAATATTTTCTAATTTGCCTCTCCTCAACATTGTCCTGACGTTCCAGGTTCCTATTCTAACTACTTTCGCCTTCTTCTGAGTCTTCTCTCCTGCTGAAGTTATTCCTTCCCCGCAAGGGTTTCGTGGGATGACGACCGCGGAAGCCTTGCCTCTCCCGCTGCCGGGCACGACACACGGCCTCTTGGGCCGTGTCCCGTAGTTGCCAGGACTCATATTATCTATAGTGCCCATCATAATATTTTTGGGAATCATAATTGACGTGGTTTCCCGTTGCCTTCCTCAATAGTGTTTTTAACGTGACACCATCACTTAATGGCCGCCCCACTGGGGTCAGACGCCATTGCAGCCGCCTCACTGAGGAACAGACGCTGCGTGGACTACCTTTCGTCTGGTTCCTAACCTTCGACCTATCTGGCATGGGTGACCCTTCCAGGAGTAATTATCATTACTCCCGCCAGCACAGCTCTAGGGGTCATCGGAACACACAAGCCCTTCCACCACGACAAGGTTGTAGTCCATGGGATTGGGGATATATATATATATATATATATATATATATATATATATATATATATCCCTTCCATAGACTAAAACTCTTACGTGATGAAAGGGCTTGTGCATTCCGATGACCCCTAGAGTTGTGCTGGCGGGATTAATAATAGTTGCACCTGGTAGGGTCACCCATGCTAGATAGGTCGAAGGTTAGGAACCAGGCGAAAGGTAGTCCACGCAGCGCCTGTTCCTCAAGTGATGCGGCTGCAAAGGCGTCTGACAACCAGTGGGACGGCCATTAAGTGATGTTGTCACGATAAAAACACTGTTGCGGGAGGAAAGGGAAACCACCTCTATTATCATTCTCAAACATACTTAAATGGATACAAAAGAGAATATGAGTTCAGGCAACCACGGGACTCAACCCCAATCGGTTGCGTGTCGGGGCCGGCAGCGGGTGAGGCAAGGTTTCCGCGGTCGTCATCCCACGAAACCCTTGCAGGGGAAAAATGACAGCAGCAGGACAGAAGATGCGAAATAAGAAGACTACATTACTTTGAATAGGATCATGGAAAATTGGGTCAATGTTAAGGAGACGCAAATGAGAGAATATAAAGCGAGAGATGGAAAGAGGTACTTTAGATATTTTAGGCCTATGCGAGGTGAGAAGGAAGGATACCTGGGATTTTAGAGTGAAAGTTAAAGAATAATATACCGCTGCAGGAACGACATCCAACGAGAGTTTGCCATGATATTACTTAAGATGTATGAAGAAGCGGTGCTAACATAGAGTAAGCACGTGATAGAATCTTACTCGTAGATATTTAAGTAGAACCGATGAACCTCGTCATTGTTCAAGTGTACATGCCTACTGGTAACCACAAAGAGCAAGAAATCGATAGCATGTAATATGAGTCAGCGGATATAATCTCGTGTGGCCCTGCAGGGAAACATTTGATAGTGATAGGGGATTGGAATGCGACGGTAGGCGAAGGAAGAGTTGGTGTTGAAGTGAGGGACTACTGTTTAGGCACAAGGAATGCCCGTGGGGAGAAAAAATTGATTTCTATAGGACACCGGGGAAGATAATCACCAGCACATAGTTTAGAAACAACAAAAGGCGTAGGTATCCATGCAAAATACCTGGTGACTCAGAAAGGTATCATTTGGACTATATTACGTTTAGCCACTGGTTTAGGAACAGTGTGACAAATTCGCCCAGCTTCCCAGAAGCGGATGCGCATTCTAATCACAATTTAGTTGTTATGAAATGTAACGTCCGTTTCAAAAAGCTAAGGCAGGAGTGGCGGGTTAAGAAATGTAATGTCGAAGCATTAAATGGTCTAACAAGGAAGGAGTATCAGCAGGCTGCTGAGAAAACCATGGATGATGGTAAGTAGCTGAGCACTATCGAAGAAAAATGGGAATATATCAGGAAAGTGATACCGAAAGTCGCAAAATACACTATAGGAACCGTTAAAAGGAAAAGTATAAGGATTTGAATTAAAGGCAATTGAAAGATTTAGATAAATATGGAAGAAAGCCTCAACATGGACTTATTTGTAGCACCAATGAGGAAGAACCCTGATCAGAAGATTATGTGAGGTCAGTGTTAGTTCTTAGTTCAAAAAAGGTAAAAGCTAAATCGTGTGAAGACTACAGGAGAATTAGTTTGATATATCACGAAAATAAAGTCATTCATATGATTGTCAACAAAAGTATAGAGTGTAGGGAAAAAGATTTCTTTAGGGAATGATCAGTTTGGATTTCGGAAGGGGAGAGGTATGTGTGAAGCCATTGCAGTAATGAGAATGCCAATTGTCACCGGTGGTCTTCAACGTATATGTGGAGGAAATAATTAAAGAGGCATGGGAAGAACTGGTGGTAGGAAAGAAAGTCGGACGGGGAATTCGTAAAATCGGTAAGGATTGCTGATGACCAAGCATAAGTTGCTCAGTCAGCCAAGAGGTTGCAAGCACTGTTGGATTAATTGGAAGTTCAGTGCGATAGATATGGGATGAGAATCAATATTAATAAAATAAAGGTTATGCAATTATCCAGAAAGGAAAAGACTAAGCTAAACATTAAAATAGGATGGAAATAAATAGGGCAGGTATAATATTTTACTTATCTCGGAAGTGTTTTGGAGCAATACGGTCAAAGTAGAAGGGACGTAAGGAGAAGGATTGCGCTAGGCAAGGAGGCTTTCTCAAGGAGGATGGAGTTGATGACGGGGACGTTGAGTAGGGAGGTTAACACAAGACTCGTAAGAACTCTGATATGGAGCGTTGCTATGTACGGCGCGGAAACATGGTCGCTGACGCAGGACAATAGATGTAGATCGGAAGCATTTGAAATGTAGGAGTGGAGAAGAATGGAGAAGGTAAAATGGACCAAATGAAAATATATTAGGAAGTACTGGTGATGGTGGTTGAGGTGTGGTGTTTGTAGAGAGAGATCCTAAGGAATCAGGAAAAATGAATGAAAGGCGTGTTGAGCGGTAGTGGAATGTTGAAGAAGATAATCGAGGGGAGAATTTTAGGTAAGCGGGGAAAGGGCAGGAACAGGATAGGGATGTTGGACAGGATGAAGGGAGGAAAGAAGTACACAGAAATGAAAAGGGGCTTAATGCAGATTAGGTTGTTGTATTGGGTTTCGTTTGAACTTACAAAATGTTTTATTTGATAGTGGTGTCCATCCAAAAACCTTCATTAACCGTTAGATTACCTTAAAAAAATAAAGTATATATAGATATATAAAGGAAAAGGTACTGGCCTCCCTACTCTGATGTGTGAATTTCACACGCCTGCAGGCTTAGTACAGGGTGAATTTTCCCATCACCTACCAAACCGACCTTCGGGTTGAATACTGTATGTATGGTAATATATATACATATTTCATTTACATATTTATTATTTATATAATATATTTCTTAGAAGTAACACGGAAGTGTTAAATATATATATATATATATATATATATATATATATATTCACTGATAGTCATAACAAATACAGAAACCAAAACACAAAAGAGGAAAAACTCACTGGTTCTCGAATTTTCGGTGGTCCGACCACCTTTCTCAAGAGGAATTAGGAACAGAAGTTCTGTTCCTAATTCCTCTTGAGAAAGGTGGTTGGACCACCGAAAATTCGAGAACCAGTGAGTTTTTCCTCTTTTGTGTTTTGGTTTCTGTATTTGTTATGACTATCAGTGAATTTACATTACACGTTTGTGGGTTTTCCAAAAAAGTGTATATATATATATATATATATATATATATTATTATTAGGTAATCTACCGGTTAAGGTAGGTTTTTGGATGGACACAACTATCAAGTAAACATTTTGTGACTCCCCACCTAGCAAACTAATCTATATCAGGTCCCTCTTCATCTCGGTGTACTTCCTTCCTCCCTTCATCCCGTCCAACATCCCTATCCGTTTCCTGCCCTTACCTCGCTTGCCCAACATTCTCCCCTCTATTACTCTCTTCAACATTCCACTACCGCTCAATACGCCTTTCATCCATTTTTCCTGCCTCCATAGGATTTCCCTCAACAAACCCCTCTCCTCCCCCACCATTTCTAGTACTTCCTCATTTGTTTTCCTTTCTGTCCATTTCACCTTCTCCATTCTTCTCCACACCCACATTTCAAAAGCCTCCGATCTACGTCTATCCTCCTGCTTCAGCGACCACGTTTCCGCGCCGTACATAGCTACGCTCCATATCAGAGTTTTTACGAGTCATGTCTTAACATCACTACTCAACGTCCCCGTCATCAATCAATGAAGGGTCGCGTAGGTCTAGCGGGTAGAGCGTTGGACTGCTGACCAGAGGGTCCCGGGTTCGATTCCCGGGCAAGGCACTTTGGGCACCTGCAGCTCCACCCAAGTTAGTTGATTTTTCGGGTACCAGATCTTCCTGGGAAACCATAACCGGCCCAAGGAAAGGAACTGGCCCTCCTACCCTGATGTGTGAATATTCACATGCCGTCGGGCTTGGTACATGGGTGAGCTCTACCATCACCTACTAAACCGACCTTCGGGTTGATTACAGTGTTTATTGTTTTTTTATATATATGTATATACCAATACATATAAACACTGTCTGATAGAGAGCTTCGGCCGACAGAATTAGACATAGAAAAACAGCATGACGTGAAAGAAGATAGCTTAGGTCCAGGGATACTCGACGTTGAAATAGAAAGTGCATTAAAGAAGATGAAAGCAAATATGGCCGTGGGGGTAGACAACATTCCTGTGGAACTTTGAAATGTTTAGGAAAATGTGGGAAATTAGATTCTTTATGGACTGATTCGTAGTATCTATGTGGAAGCAGCAGCAGATATGTCTTGCCGTTTTTAGTCGGCTTTTTTTCAGAGGTCGCCTTCTTGGGCTTCTGCTCTATGTCTAGTGTATTTTTTCCCATTTCTACCTGGATCACCAATCCAGCGTTTTTATTATTGCCTTATAATAATACCACAGGCCTACAAAAAAATTTTTTTTGATGCCTATATACTTTGTGTTGATTTTTACTATAGTTGTAGAACTGAATCCAAATATGAAATCCGTTTTTATTTAACAGCTTTACTTTTTTAGATATGGCACATTTTACGATTAGTTGTTTTAATATTTGATATATTCCGGAAATTTATTTACAAAGTTAAATAAATCTATAAGTATACATGTGAATATATGGTAAAAGAAAATAGGAAAAATATTACAGACTGTGTGAAACGTGCATACTTGGGATATTTTGGTGTTAAGCTTGGTGACCAAGATAAAACATGAACACCGCATTTTGTGTGTAAAACATGTACTGAACATCTGCGGCAATGAACAACAGGACGAAGGAAAAGTCTAAAATTTGGTGTGCCAATGGTGTGGAGAGAACCTGTGAACCATAATGACGACTGTTATTTTTGCATAGTAAATGTTTCGGGAATAAATCGAAAAAATCGCCACAAGTGGACAAATCCAGATTTGCCTTCAGCTAGACGCCCGGTACCCCATTCAGAAGAAATACCGATCACAATATTTCAGACGTTACCAGATATATCTAAGGAAGAATTTGAGTTATTTGAAAACATTTCTCATTCTATTGACGATAGTGGCAGTGACTACGAGGGGGTATCAACAATTCCTCAACTATTTAATCAAGATGAACTAAGCGATCTTGCTAGAGAACTGAACTTATCAAAGGAAGCATCCGAACTACTAGCATCAAGACTGCAAGAAAAGAATTTACTGCAACCCGGTACGAAAATAAGTTTTTATCGCACAAGGGAAAAGGATATGCTACCTTTCTTTACTCAAGAGGACAATCTTACATTTTGTTTAGACATTAAGGGTCTTTTTGAAAAAATGGGACTACTATCACAATATGATGCTAGTGATTGGCGTTTGTTTATTGATAGCTCAAGCTTAGTTTAAAATGTGTACTTCTTCACAATGGTAACAGGTTTGGCGCAATACCAATCGCCCATTCAACTAAAATGAAAGAAGAATACGATACAATAGCATTGGTCTTACAGAAGATAAAATACCAGGAACATCGCTGGGTGATTTGTGTAGATATAAGAATGGTGAACTTTCTTCTTAAGTAGCAAAGTGGCTACATACAATATCCTTGTTTCTTGTGCCTCTGGGATAGCATGGACAGACAAAACCACTGGATTAAGGAGTGGCCTAAGAGAGAAAACTTGGTTGTTGGGAAAGAAAACATCATTGCTGAATCTTTAGTTGAAAGAGAGAAAATCATCTTACCGCCTCTACATATTAAACTAGGCCTAATGAAGCAATTTATAAAGGCTCTGGACAAGGTTGGACCATGCTTCGGCTACTTAAGGCTAAAGATGCCCTATATAAGTATTGAAAAACTTAAAGCTGGTTTTTTGAGGGGCCACAAATCAGACAACTTACAAAGGATCCTACTTTTGTCGAGTCAATGAATGAGATTGAAAAAATTAGTTGGAT
>CM073778.1:91949587-92041467 GCA_037158775.1 Hetaerina titia | reverse complement strand
CAAAAGTTCACTACCTACACAGCACTTAGACAATATTTCTTGGAAAATTTAGGAGACATAAGTGAAGAACAAGGTGAAAGATTTCACCAGGATATAAAAACAATGGAAGCTCGCTACCAAGGAAGATGGGATAACCATATGATGGCAGATTACTGCTGGTGCTTAAAACGAGACTGTTTGAAAAAAGTGCACTCAAGAAAATCGCGCAAAGGAAGCTTCCGATGTGTTGAGTGATATTTTTATGTATTTTTTTCTTTCACTTTGTTTTATTTCAGTAAAAAATTTTAGTATTTGTCTTCAATTGTATTGTAAAATTCTGTTGTGTTTGTGGGTGATTTACCAGCCTTAGAAATAAATCAAGTCTTTATATTTAGTGGGGTTTATTATTAAAATAATATTCCCATAGAATACAATCAGGACGTTTTTGCCTGTTTTGTAGATTTCGTAAAAGCGTTTGATAGAGTGAATTGGGAAAAATTAATGCGTGTATTGCAGAACATAGGAATGGATTGGAGGGACAGGAGACTGATCCGACACCTGTACATGTTTAAGACTACTCAGGTGAGAGTGGGGAACGGAGAGCCCGGATGGGCAGTGATAGGAAGAGGTGTAAGGCAGGGTCGCCCATTGTCACCCAACCAACCCCATCGCCCATTGTCCAACATCCCTATCCTGATCCGGGCCTTTCCTCGCTTGCCCAACATTCTCCCCTCTATTAACTTCTACATTCCACTACCGCTCAATACGCCTTTCATCCATTTTTCCTGCCTCCATAGGATTTCTCTCTACAAACCCCTCTCCTCACCCACCATCTCCAGTACTTCCTCATTTGTTTTCCTTTCGGTCCATTTCACCTTCTCCATTTTTCTCCATACACACATTTCAAAAGCCTCCAGTCTACGCCTATTCTCGTGCTTCAGCGACCACGATTCCGCGCCGTAAATAGCTACGCTCCATATCAGAGTTTTTATGAGTCTTGTCTTAACATCTCTACACAACGTCCCCGTCATCAACTCCCTCCTCCTTGAGAAAGCCTCTTTGTCTAGGGCAATTCTTCTCCTTACGTCCCTACCATTTTGACCATATTGGTGCAAAACACTTCCGAGATATGTAAACCGCTCTACCTGCTCTATTTTTTCCCCGCCTATTTTAATATTTAGCTTAGCCTTTTTCTTTCTAGAAAATTGCATAACCTTTTTTTTATTAATATTGATTATCATCCCATATTTATCCTCCAGTTAACTCTGCAATGCTTGCAACCCCTTGGCTGACTGAGCAACTAATGCTTGGTCATCTACAAACCTAACCGATTTTTAAGAATTCCTCTCCGACTTTCAATCCTACCTCCAGTTCTTCCCATGCCTTTTTAATCATTTCCTCCACATATACGTTGAACAGTACCGGTCACTATGGGCAACACTGTCTTATACCTCTTTCTAACACCGCCCATCCGGATTCTCCGTTCCCCCACTCGCAGCTGAGCAGCCTGAGACATGTACAGTTTGCGGATCAGTCTCCTGTCCCTTCCAATCCATTCCTATTTTCTGCAATACACGCATTAATGTTTCCCAATTTACTCTATCAAATGATTTTTCGAAATTAAAAAACGGAAAAAACGTCCTGATTGTATTCTTTATTCCTCTCGATTAGTGATCTCATTACTGCAATGGCGTCACGCGTACCTCTTCCTTTCATAAACCCAAACTGATCATCCCCTAAGTAATCATTTGCCTTACTCTCTATCCTTTTTTTGATGATCCTGAGAATAACTTTATCACGTGGGCTATTAAACTTATTGCTCTGTATTCCTCACATGATGTAGCCTTTGCCTTTTTTGGAATAGGAACTAACACCGATCTCACAAAATCTTTCGGCCAGATTCCTTCCTCATAGATACTACGAATCAGTCCATATAGCGTCTTCTTCCCTCATTTTTCTAAACATTACAACAGTTCTACAGGAATGTTGTCTACCCCAACAATCTTATTTGCTTTCATATTCCTTATGCCCTTTCTATTTCATCGTCGAGTATGCCTGGACCTAAGCTATCTTCTTCTACGTCATGTTCCTTCTCTATGTCTAACCTTGTCGGCCTAAGTTCTTTACCATACAGTGTTTCTATATATTCCTTCCGTCTCTCTTGGATTTTTCCTGGTTCAACTATTATCTTTACCCACTTATCTTTAACTGTTAGCACAGATCCTGCCTTCTTACTTCCCGATAATAACATATCCTTGCTGTGTAGAGCACTAATTTCACCCTTCTTCTGTAAATTTTTCATATCATCGCATTGAGTTTTCCACCATTCTACCTCTGCTTTATTTGTGGCTGTTCTTAATTTATTGTTTAACTCTTTTTACTTTTAATTTTGCCTATCTATGTATTTACATTTTTCCATCTTCTTCTCTCATCCATCTTTGCAATCATCTCATCCGTGACCCATGGTTTCCTTATGCTTTTCTCGTTAACGGTTCCTATAGTGTCTTTTGCGGCTACTGATGTCCCTTGCTTGATACATTCCCATTTTTCTTTGATAGTACTTATTTCTTTACCGTCTTCCATCACTTTATCTACAGCCTGCTGATACTCCTTCCACGGTAATCCATTTAATGCTTCTAAATTCCATTTCCTCACCCGCCGCCCTTGCCTTATCTTCTTGAAACGGACGTTACATTTCATAACAACTAAATTGTGGTCAGAGTCCGCATCCGCTCCTGGGAATTAATGCAAATTTATCACACTGCTCCAAGATCTGTGCCTTACCATAATATAATCTAACTGATACCTTTCTTAGTCACCTGGCATTTTCCACGTATACCTACGCCTTTTGTGGTGTCTAAACCATGTGTTGGTGATGACTAACCCCTGTCTCCTGCAGAATTCAATTGCTTTCTCCCCGCGTTCATTCCTCGTACCTAACCCATAGTCCCCCCACCTCACCACCATATCTTCCTTCGCTTACCGTCGCATTCCAATCCCCCATCACTATCAAATGTTTCCCTGCAGGAACACTCGCGATGATATCCTCTAACTCATCATACATCCTATCGACTTCTTCCTCCTTGTGGTTGCTCGGTGGCATGTATACCTGAACAATGACCAAGTTCGTCGGCTCTGCTTTTATCTCTACGAGTAAAATTCTATCTGTCGCTTCTCTATGTTGACTACGCTTCTTCCTACCCTATTTAATATTCTTTATACCCTACTTCCTATCCTACCTATTTAATATTACGGCAACCCCTCGTTGGCTTTCCTTCTCCCCGCTGTATATTGCTCTAAAGAGTTCACTACAGTTATCCCCACTATTCTTCCATCTCACCTCGCAGAGACCTAAAACATCTATTTTACCTCTTTCCATCTCTCGCTTAATATTCTCTAATTTGCCTCTCCTCAACATCGTCCTGAAGTTCCATGTTCCTATTCTAATTACTTTCGTCTTTTTCTGCATCTTCTGTCCTGCTGCTGTTTTTTCTCCCCCGCAAGGATTTCTCGGGATGACGGTCGCTGAAGCCTTGCCTCCCCCGCTGTCGGGCACGACACAAGGACCCTTGGGCCGGGTCCCGCAATTTCCAGGACTCATATTCGCTATAGTGCCCATCATTACATTCTTGGGAAGGATAATTGAGGTGGTTTCCCGTTGCCTCCCTCAATAGTGTTTTTAACGTGACACCATCACTTAATGGCCGCCCCACTGGGGTCAGACGCGTTTGCAGCCGCCTCACTGAGGAACAGACAATGCGTGGACTACATTTCGTCTGGCTCCTAACCTTCGACCTAGGCTCTAGGGGTCATCGGACCACACAAGCCCTTCCACCACGACAAGGTTGTAGTCCATGGGAGGGATATATATATATTTTTCAGTGTCGCTTGCCAACATACCCCCCTTCAATCGCAGTCAGTCAGAGCGGTGCTGGGCGCGCCTTGAGCGGCGGTAAAAAATCAGTACACTTATCTTCCGGACGAACCCTGTATAACAAGCGAGCTCCAACGTTCAGGTAAAATTCATCGCTCGTATGAGAGCAGGTGGAAGGGAGAAAGATGCCATGGGTGTTTACTGGCACCAGAGTTGTGCGGATGATGGTCGATAGAAATATCCCCTCGTGCCTCCACATCGGCGGCAACTGGGCCATCATTATCTATGACGGTCAGCGCCACACTTGCGCCCGCTGCAACCAAGAGGGCCACGAGCGCAAGACCTGCCCTCGGAACCAGGAAGGGAAGACCTATGCGGAGGCAATTGTCATGACTTCCAACCAAAACACGACCGAAGAGATGGACCGTCTCCTCCACAGCCAGTGCCTGTGGAGGAGACGGCGCGGTCGCTGCTTCTTATCGAGGGTGCGCCCCCAGCTGTTCCCGCCGACTCCCCACATCCACCTGCACTTGGAGGGAAATTTCAGAGGGAGCGAAAGTCGTCAACGGAAGACAAGGATGCGAAAAAGAAGAGGATAGTCGACCTTGAACTCCTGATAACGAACATCGATCTAGCTACATTCCCTATCAGTTTGCCTATTTCCCCACGTCCACCGCCCTTATCCCTGTGACCCCGTTAAGGGAGGACGGCTCATCCTTCGTCCCTCCTATCGGCGGCCACGCCACCGATACCTTCCACTCGTAATCCTTGCATCACGGGCTTCCAACCCCCCCAAGAGTTACTGGTGTCAGCATTGGAGGATTTTTCGGATTGTGAATGGCCCCCATCCCCAAAAGCAGGTCCCCCCGATCCCGTTATCACCAACACTCAATCAAGATGTCGTCGATCTTCCCAGGGCACCTCTAGAGGGGAACCGAATCGACCTATCTTCTTAATTTCTCCCGACCGGGCCCCTTCGGACGAAGACCCCCAGTCCGCCACCTTGGCCTACCCTGAGGCCACCTCCTGGGAGCGGCGAAGTACTCGTCGCCCGGGTTCAAGCCGCGACCGGAACGACGTAAGCCGCGACTTTGGTAAATGATGTCCGGTTTCCATAGTTGTCCTATCGTTTCACCAATGAATACCATTTCGCTAAATATTGCTGGCGTTTATAGTACCTTTAAGATTGTAGCCCTCCAAAGTTTCCTCTGCGATTTCAGGCCTGGTATAATCCTCTTTCAAGAGGTGAAGGAAGGCATAGTCTGTAATGCGAACACCTTTCAGGCCATCGGAAATTCCTCCGATTATCATTCTGGCACCACCACCCTAGTCTGAAATGGCATTCCATTTAGAATACAATCAGGACGTTTTTTCCCTGTTTTGTAGATTTCGAAAAAGCGTTTGATAGAGTGAATTGGGAAAAATTAATGCGTGTACGTATTGCAGAAATTAGGAATGGATTGGAGGGACAGGAGACTGATCCGCAACCTGTACATGTCTCAGACTGCTCAGGTGCGAGTGCGGAACGGAGAGTCCGGATGGGCAGTGTTAGGAAGAGGGGTAAGGCAGGGTTGCCCATTGTCACCGGTGCTGTTCAACGTATATGTGGAGGAAATGATTAAGGAGGCATGGGAAGAACTGCAGGTAGGATTGAAAGTCGGAGGGGAATTCGTAAAATCGGTTAGGTTTGCTGATGACTAAGCATTAGTTGCTCAGTCATCCAAGGGGTTGCAAGCTTTGTTGAGTGAATTGGAGGTTCAGTGCAATAGATATGGGAAGCAAATCAATATTAATAAAACAAAGGCTATGCGATTTTCCAGAAAGAAATAGGCTAAGCTAAATATTAAAATAGGCGGGGAAAGAATAGAGCAGGTAGAGCAGTTTACATATCTCGGAAGTGTTTTGGACCAATACGGTCAAAGTGGTAGGGACGTAAGGAGAAGAATTACGCTAGGCAAGGAGGCTTTCTCAAGGAGGAGGGAGCTGATGACGGGGACGTTGAGTAGGGATTTTAAGACAAGACTCGTAAAAACTCTGATATGGAGCGTAGCTATGTACGGCGCGGAAACGTGGTCACTGAAGCAGGAGGATAGACGTAGATTGGAGGCTTTTGAAATGTGGGTGTGGAGAAGAATGGAGAAGGTGAAATGGACCGAAAGGAAAATAAACGAGGAAGTACTAGAGATGGTGGGTGAGGAGAGAGGTTTGTTGAGACAAATGGTATGGACGCAGGAAAAATGGATGAAAGGCGTATTGAGCGTTAGTGGAATGTTGAAGAAGGTAATAGAGGGGAGATTGTTGGGCAAGCCAGGTAAGGGTAGGAACAGGATAGGGATGTTGGACGGGATGAAGGGAGGAAAGAAGTACACCGAGATGAAGATAGACCTGATATAGATTTGTTAGATAGGTGGGGAGTCACAAAATGTTTATTTGATAGTTGTGTCCATCCAAAAACCTACCTTAAACGGTAGATTACCTAATAATTATATATATATATATATATATATACATACATATATATATATATATATATGTATATATATATACACATAAAAATATATATACATACATATATATATAATATATATATTAATTTCGCACATAGAAATAGACATATATGGAAAGGGGATAGGAAATCACATAAAAGACCAACACAGGAAAGGTGGGGAAGGAGGTTTTGAGCAGATCACAAATTTAAAATTATTCTCTTATCCGGGATTTTAACCACGGACCCTCCACTTTCCGGGCGGATGCTCTACCAGTAAGCTAATAAGGAAACCTGATTTACATTGAAATCTGCGATCTTATAAAGCGCCAAAGTGCTCCGATAGATGTTGCCCGAGAGATGGCCTTATGGAGCTGTTTCACCCACCAAAGGAGCCTTCCCCACCTTTCCTGTTTTGGTCTTTTATGTGTTTTTCTATCCCCTTTCCGTATATGTCTATTTCTATGTGCGAAAATAATATTTGTTTTCCGTATGGCCGTATTTTCAAGTTTGAAAAAAAAATATATCATATATATATATATATATATATATATATATATATATATATATATATATATATATATATAGATGATGCGGAAGTACTCGCGAGAGCAATATAACTTTTGGACGGCACAATAGAACACAGAATAAAACAGATAACACGTAAAAGGACACACTGTAGATGATTTTAGCTTTCGGCCTACTCCGAGGCCTTCTTCAGGTCAGACTGAGAGATTTTGAGGGAAGAGTGTCTGGGGATGGGAGGGGGGGCGGAGGGTTTAGGGACTGTTGGGAAGGAAATTAAAGATGGTGGTTAAGAGTGGGAATTTTAAAGGATCGGAAATATAGGATGTATGCGGATTCGCGAGTTCTCACCTCTATGTTGGTGGCTGAATCGGGTAGGGATTCTAGAACTTTTAGGGAAAAGCATTCGTCAAATCATAGGTTGTGTGAACTTGCGGTAAGGGATGGGAAGATAAGAGAGTGAAGCAGAATTACATGAGTAACGGTGATTGTTCATTCGGATGGATAATGGGGTAATGCATTCGCCTATGTAGAATGAGGTGCATTGTTTGCACGACAAGAGATAGATAATATTATCTATCTCTTGTCTTGTATATTATGTACGGCGCGGAAACGTGGTCGCTGAAGCAGGAGGATAGACGTAGATTGGAGGCTTTTGAAATGTGGGTGTGGAGAAGAATGGAGAAGGTGAAATGGACCGAAAGGAAAACAAATGAGGAAGTACTGGAAATGGTGGGTGAGGAGAGGGGTTTGTTGAGAGAAATCCTATGGAGGCAGGAAAAATGGATGAAAGGCGTATTGAGCGGCAGTAGAATGTTGAAGAGGGTAATAGAGGGGAGAATGTTGGGCAAGCGAGGTAAGGGTAGGAACAGGATAGGGATGTTGGACGGGATGAAGGGAGGAAAGAAGTACACCGAGATGAAGAGGGACCTGATATAGATTAGTTTGCTAGGTGGGGAGTCACAAAATGTTTATTCGATAGTTGTGTCCATCCAAAAACCTACCTTAACCGGTAGATTACCTAATAATAATATTGGAGGATCAAATCGCGGCGCAATTTTTGATGACATAATTTTCAAAGTGACCGACGCGTCAAGGATGAGGGAGGAATCATGTTGAGAGTGATAGCACTTGCATATTTAGGTAAGGTTGTGGTACAATAAGTGTCCTAGGTACGTATTGTGGACGGCGAGGCTGTTGAAAATAAATTGCTCGTGCTTGTTGGGTCCCGAAACTAGTCTAGCGATGAGCTGACTGTAATGCCTTTAGGTATACAAACGAGTGGCTTTAAAATACTTTACTCTGCATTACTCTACTTTGTCTTGGTAAACTATCATTAGGTATGGTAAAGTAATATAGACAGGTTGTATATTTAGCGACTCAACTTGATATTTTATTAAACACATTTCATTTCACAGGTATACATGCCACCGAGCAACCACAAGGAGGAAGAAGTCGATAGGATGTATGATGAGTTAGAGGATATCATCGCGAGTGTTCCTGCAGGGAAACATTTGATAGTGATGGGGGATTGGAATGCGACGGTAGGCGAAGGAAGAGATGGTGGTGAGGTGGGGGACTATGGGTTAGGCACGAGGAATGAACGCGGGGAGAAAGCAATTGAATTCTGCAGGAGACAGGGGTTAGTCATCACTAACACATGGTTTAGACACCACAAAAGGCGTAGGTATACATGGAAAATGCCAGGTGACTCAGGAAGGTATCAGTTAGATTATATTATGGTTAGGCACAGGTTTAGGAACAGTGTGATAAATTCGCACAGTTTCCCAGGAGCGGATGCGGACTCTGACCACAATTTAGTTGTTATGAAATGTAATGTTCGTTTCAGGAAGATAAGGCAAGGGCGGCGGGTTAAAAAATGGAATTTAGAAGCAGTAAATGAATTAACGAGGAAGGAGTATCAGGAGGCTGTAGAGAAAATGATGGATGACGGTAAAGAACTGAGTGCTATCGAATAAAAATGGGAATGTATCAAGAAAGGGATATTGGAAGCCGCTAAAGACACTATAGGAACCGTTAACGGGAAAAGGATAAGGAAACCATGGGTAACGGATGAGATGATTGCGAAGATGGATGAGAGAAGAAGATGGAAAAATGTAAACACAGAGTTAGGCAAAATGAAGTACAAAGAGTTAAACAATAAATTGAGAAGGGCCACAAATAAAGCAAAAGAAGAATGGTGGAAAACGCAATGCGAGGATATGGAAAGTTTACAGAAGAAGGGTGAAATTGGTGCTCTATACAGCAAGGTTAAGCTATTATCGGGAAGTAAAAAGGCAAGAGCTGTGCTAACAGTTAAAGATAAATGGGGTAAGATAATAGTTGAACCAGGAAAAATCCAAGAGAGATGGGAGGAATATATAGAAACACTGTATGGTAAAGAACTTAGGCCGACAAGGTTAGACATAGAAAAGGAACATGACGTAGAAGAAGATAGCTTAGGTCCAGGCATACTCGACGATGAAATAGAAAGGGCATTAAAGGAGATGAAAGCAAATAAGGCTGTGGGGGTGGACAATATTCCTGTAGAAATGTTGAAATGGTTAGGGAAAGGTGGGAAAAAGGCCATATATGGACTGATTCGTAGTATCTATGAGGAAGGAATCTGGCCGGAAGATTTTGTGAGATCGGTGTTAGTTCGTATTCCAAAAAAGGCAAAGGCTTCGTCATGTGAGGATTACAGAACAATAAGTTTGATATCCCACGCAGCTAAAGTTATTCTCAGGATCATCAACAAAAGGATAGAGAGTAAGGCAAATGATTACTTAGGGGATGATCAGTTTGGGTTCAGGAAAGGAAGAGGTACGCGTGATGCCATTGCAGTAATGAGATCACTAGTCGAGAGGAATATAGAATACAATCAGGACGTTTTTGCCTGTTTTTAAGATTTCGAAAAAGCGTTTGATAGAGTGAATTGGGAAAAATTAATGCGTGTATTGCAGAAAATAGGAATGGATTGGAGGGACAGGAGACTGATCCGCAACCTGTACATGTCTCAGACTGCTCAGGTGCGAGTGGGGAACGGAGAGTCTGGATGGGCAGTGTTAGGAAGAGGTGTAAGGCAGGGTTGCCCATTGTCACCGGTACTGTTCAACGTATATGTAGAGGAAATGATTAAAGAGGCATGGGAAGAACTGGAGGTAGGAATGAAAGTCGGAGGGGAACTCGTAAAATCGGTTAGGTTTGCTGATGACCAAGCATTAGTTGCTCAGTCAGCCAAGGGGTTGCAAGCATTGTTAGTGAATTGGAGGTTCAGTGCGATAAATATGGGATGAGAATCAATATTAATAAAACAAAGGTTATGCGATTTTCCCGAAAGAAAAAGGCTAAGCTAAATATTAAAATAGGCGGGGAAAGAATAGAGCAGGTAGAGCAGTTTACATATCTCGGAAGTGTTTTGGACCAATACGGTCAAAGTGGTAGGGACGTAAGGAGAAGAATTGCGCTAGGCAAGGAGGCTTTCTCAAGGAGGAGGGAGTTGATGACGGGGACGTTGAGCAGGGATGTTAAGACAAGACTCGTAAAAACTCTGATATGGAGCGTAGCTATGTACGGCGCGGAAACGTGGTCGCTGAAGCAGGAGGATAGACGTAGATTGGAGGCTTTTGAAATGTGGGTGTGGAGAAGAATGGAGAAGGTGAAATGGACCGAAAGGAAAACAAATGAGGAAGTACTGGAAATGGTGGGTGAGGAGAGGGGTTTGTTGAGAGAAATCCTATGGAGGCAGGAAAAATGGATGAAAGGCGTATTGAGCGGTAGTGGAATGTTGAAGAGGGTAATAGAGGGGAGAATGTTGGGCAAGCGAGGTAAGGGTAGGAACAGGATAGGGATGTTGGACGGGATGAATGGAGGAAAGAAGTACACCGAGATGAAGAGGGACCTGATATAGATTAGTTTGCTAGGTGGGGAGTAACAAAATGTTTATTTGATAGTTGTGTCCATCCAAAAACCTACCTTAACCGGTAGATTACCTAATAATAATATATATATATATATATATATATCATGTATGTATGTGTGTATATGTTTGTATTTATTTGTGCTATCGGGATTCTATGTAATCCTTAGTTTATGAGAGTAGCTGTTGTTATTTTTTCTAATCAATTTTGAAAAACCAATTTCAACCTATCTGATCTACTGTCTATCTCCCTAAATCTTGAATGAATGATCATGTCTTGCTCAGTAGTTTGGGATTTTTTAAATTTGATTGAAGTTTTCAGAAAACTGTTCCGTCTCAAATTTAGTTAAAATTTTAGTCTAAAAATTATTGTTCTTTTTTCGAGGGTATCCCCCCCCCAAATATTGCAACAATTTTGTCACACCGCTGTCTTTGTCGCAACCCTACCCTGCGCTACATTTAACTTTCCTATTAAACCTGTCTCGTGAGGTTCCCAGATCCCATCTACATACTCTAGGTGATGTCTAATAAGTAATAAGTGACATCAGTTTTTTATTTTCTAAACGAATTTCCCTAATTCCCTCTCGAAAAATCTTAATTTTCGGTTAGCTTCCCCACGCACGTTTACCTCAAGAGAGATTATGGGTCAGAGTGACCAGTATTAGACAGATTGACTTTGGTAATAACTGCATACATGTTACACCTTTTACGGGGCCAGGATATTTTGATCAACTAAATTCCTTTGAAAATAGTTGTAGATGTGTTGTCAGTTATACTCGTTCATTCATTGCAGAGGGAAACTCAAGGTTTTCAGGATTGATAGAATTAGAGCGAATGTTCTCTTTACATTCTAAAACTATTCTAATGAAATTTGGTTGGTATAGATTTGACACGTATTCCGTATAGCGGAATTGGAGAGACACTACACATTTCGTAATTACGGCGAACTGCTTTTAGAGCTGTCCCTCAATATTAGAGGTATCAGTAGTAATCTCACTGCGCGTCACATCACATTCTGTTTCAGGCCGAGCGAGCGCCTCGCCCACCGACACCTGCTTTCACATTGACGTATGTGCTCTTCAACTCTCGAAGCTACGGCTCTCGCAATCGACCACACCATATCGGACGTTGCATCTAGGAATCGTGGTTAGGAGATGATGGTATCGCTCGGTCTTGCTTCTTGACACCAAAATATCATACCCTCTTTTTAATATCGCCGATAAGGATACACCATCATCGGAGTCATCCTTCATACACTGGACTGGACGCTTTATTCCTCCTATTCTTTGGGGAAAAATGCCTGAACTCGAGCATACGTAGTTTAAGTAAATTAAGACGTTCTTTTCGGATGTGATATCAAGCTAATATTGTTATCTTCCTTATCTAGGTGATGTATTTTGCAATTATTTGCTCCTACCTTTATCTACTCCTCTTTTCCTCCTCAAGTGCTCAGGCCTCTCTCTCTTGTCCCACCGTGTCGTGGCTGGCTTGTATCTGGCCGGACACGCTACTCTTAAATAACCCAGCTGTTTCAGTAAGTAAAGATCCCTGTTTCGGAACACTTTTGCGGCATATTGGTGTGGCTTTTTGCTTTGGCTATGGCGTTTGCAATTGCACAATTTGTTAACTTTTACGTTAAAAACCCTTTTATCATCTCTTCCTAATTGCACGTCTCATTCCTCCCATTATGATTCATATCCATCATGATTCTCACTTTACCGTGATCTTTTGTATCAACGAGGGATTTCACTACGGTATATTTTAGCGAAGGCCTCTCCACCCTTGACCTGGCCCGATGATTTTTATCTTATTCGGCTTGAAAAGGTAATTATTTGGGAATTTTCAAAGATTCAACTTTTTTTACAAAATTTTATCAAGAGTGACAGTCCATTTCTCCATACGATAATGATATTGTCACAAACATAATCCCTTTTCTCACGATATATCTTTCCCATTTAACGAAAAAACCCATGTCTTATGGTAGTCCTTATTATTAAGGTACGTGCATATGTTTTCGGCCATTTCACTCAGTAAAAAATGCTGCTCATTGCCGCGGTTTCCCTGAAAAAATGTGTAATATCCTTGGGTCAAGACAAGTGGAATGAAATGGACAAACACTAATGCAAGAATTTCAGCCGAAAGCGGTAAATGAAAGAAACAGAAAGCAAGATTGCAGAGGGGAAGTCGGATGCTGTCGAGATGATGAGGGTGTCAGGGCGGGGAGGGACGAGGTGAAGGGATAGTATCGTGGGGGGGTATCAGTATCAGGGGGTATCATGGGGTACCGATAAAGGCTCGTGTATTCAGGATATAAGATTGATGACAGTCGTGCAGTCCTTTATAAAGAGTTCATCGATAGTTTTTCTTTTCTCCGGAATCTTCAGTAAATTGCACGAGTAAATCCTCCATGCTAAAAGAGGTTTTTGCGACACATAGTAATGTTTTAAAACAGAATAGCACTTTGTGCCGTCCATTTATTTAGCATTCCTTCCATTTTAACTTTGATAAATGATGTTTAGGTAATTTTACTATTTATTTACATAATTTTATTACTTCACGTGACGCCTAGCGGGATTTAATTTTAGCAAAGTTAGTTTTTGACGGATTTTATTGGTTTGAGTAAAACATATTATTAACTTAATATGCGAAAAAATGTTCAGAAAGCCCTCATTTTTCTATGGGAAATTCGCAGCCAAACTTACACATGCGCACAGCACGACAATCACCTGCAGAAATGGCTTTGAATGAACCTATCGCTATAAGCCGCGTCGCTTCGCTCACCTGACTGCCCACGTAACTGGGTGTAACCGCGTCACTTCTAATTATGAACATAAATGAATACCAATGGCTGTTGGTCGCGCAGGCACGCATTTCACGGTTTCATCTCGGTGCATTTCTACTGCCTATGATGAACCATAAGAGAACCATCACTCGCAGGCGTCCCACGGATTTCCGCGTCGAAGATTAAGACTTACCCTACAGCACAAATGTATGTATTCAGTTGTGTAATGCCTAAGTCATGGACGCAATTTTTTTGGTGTTTACCAAAACATTTCATATTTAACATTCAAAAACGTTTCATATAAGCAGGCTGTCTGACTTGATGTTGGACAAGAATAACTCCCAGATATTTGCCAAGGGAAAGAATTTTGTACCGGCAAGCATCATATTTAAGGATACTTTAAAAATGTTGCTCGTCAAGTCCGCATTTTCAAGGGATCTCCTTGCGAGCAGATTTTAACGGAAACATGTGCCATCGACGTAATTGATCGGCGGCCTGAAAATTCAAACCGATCATCCGCAATGCGCATTCCCTTTATGTGGGCGTTTGCTTGGTTTTATTTTATGGAAACCGTATATCATTCGGCGAGGATTTTTCTCCTCTCGGCGGCCTTTCATCTGAGACGTCCCGAGAGCTCGCTCTTACCCCACGAGATGTTCCTTTAAACACTTGAGCTTTCCCCAGGCGATCGCTTTCCTATGCACATTCCCGGATTCCACTCATTCCGTCGCGTCTGCCAATTTGCAGAACGGAGTTTATTTGCCAGCGTATCCAGGTCGATATCATCTCAACAGTCACTCCCATGCCACTCTTCCCGGACATCCATGCCCTTTTATTTTCACCCCCTCCTCCATCTCACCCACGTCTCTCCCCTCCCGCCAGTCGCCGCTTCATTTCCACCGCCCGCCCCCCTGCCTCTTTCCCCCCCCAAAGCCCGCCCGCCTTGCCTTCCCTCCTCTCTTCTTCGGAAGTGTTCGCCCCGAAGGCATCTCGCCCATCGAGGGTGCCATCAGAGTGGTCGGTCGACGCAGCGGCACCTCCGCAAACCCTGTTGTGCTTACGGTGACAACCAAACACTCAAGCGGGCTTTCGGAGCCGCCGCATCTGCGCAAGCGCTCTTTTAGAAGATTTTGGTAAAGCGATTTCCGATTCGCCCATGTCGTTCCCAGACAAAACATCATTGCTTCACACTTGTTCACGTGTTATTAAGTTAATATACATAATAAAGGCAAAATAGTGTACTTACTTCAATTAAACTATAATATTCATAAGAGTTAGGGGTACAGCAATTAGTTCAGAGTTTCAGGGGCGTAGATTCCATGATATCTTTACATTTCTCGGGTTTTCACCGAACTCAAAAGCAAGTGTTTATTTCTCCAATTGATTGAGGATTTGAAGTTCTATTGAAGATTTTGGTCGAAGGCCAGGAATGTCCCCGTTGAGTCTGTGAGGCGAAAGCCCTCCCATATCGTCCACCAGAATTGATGGCATCCCCGGCGTTGGAGTTTAATATTTCGTTTCGTTCTGTGAATGGAGAGACTTCATTTCACACTCAGGAAAAGTTTGAACGAAAGGAAAATATTTCATTTGCCCCACTTCATTTACTTCGCAGCGGAGTCGTTTTCATTATTTGTTCCTCCCACACCCCTCCTCCGTTATCGCAAGTTCTGAATTTCCGCCTGTACCGCCACCTTTGTCGTGCTAATGGCCGCATTTAAGTGGATTGCTCTTTCATGGTGGACTGCTCTCGAAAACTTTCCGTTTAATCCAAAGTGTTGAGCTATGGCAAAGTGAACTTTTGAGCAGAGAACCAATTTTCGGTTTTCATTGAGGCGTGACGGAAGGATGCGGTTTTTTTGGTAAGGAGAGTTGGGAAACGCCATACGGAAGTTTTCGATGACAACGGAGACCCCCAAGTATTATTATTCTTCTTATTCCATAGCCAACCCATTGACCTTCGTTGGTCGAAGTTTCGCCCGCCCCCCCTCATCCCTTTCCAAAGTAAAGGTCTCCATTTTGGTGGCGCGTGCCGAAGGATTTCAGACAATAATCCTCTTAACATTACTTCCATTTCTTAACGCTCTTTTGGTATGCTCTGGCCTTCGTGGTTAAGGTTTTTCCGAGTATATAATGCTGTTATTCTGTGTTTGGGCATGCATTACTTGTCAGGTCCTAACTTACATTTTATAACATGTTTCTTATTTTCTGAGCAGGTAAGAGTAAAGCTTCCGTCGCTGAGAAAATTGCGGACATAAATCTATATGTTCATTAATCCATTACATTATCACAACTGCTTAAAAGTTCATTTAATGTTGTATGAGTACGCCAGTTAATGATTTTCTGAACATTTTGTCAAATATAATATTACAATACCGTGCATTTTTCTTTATTTAAACAAATGTGTTGCGGAAATACAATTTAAAAAATGTGTGTATTTATTACCTAAAAATAAATCTTAGACCGCATCATGCATGAAATATGATCAAGGTTTCCATTCCTTACAATATTTCATATTTGATGCATTAGCTCTATTGTTTTATTTTAACCTTGACTGGTTTGGGTTCTATAATTATTTATTTATAGTTATTTACCCGTAATACTTCTGACCCAAATGTTACTTCAGATTAAGTACAACTTTCACAGAATACGCGTATTCTGCTTCGTGAGATACTTCAGCCTTCCACCATTTTTGGTCAAATGAGTCGGTGGATGTAGCTTTGGTATTTTTGGATATCTTATGTTTTAGTGCTCTAACCGTTTGAATTAATTTTTGATTGAACTTTCCGAATTGGTTTTTGATGGGATTGCGAGTCATTAGCTCACTGTTATAATTTGAATTTGAGGAATTTGAGTGTTTTAATTGAAAATTAAGAACGAACTAGTTTGTCATATTCATTGTTCTTTTAGAGTTTAGTAAACGTTTAGAATATTCTGAAAATACGTAGATTTTCGATGCAACTCATATAGTGGGTATTATCTCTCCACCTAGATGTGCAGATGGAGAAAATATGTTAACGCTGTCTTGACATCAATAGAGACGGTGTATTATAAACTTTCTCTTTGAGCGCATCCCTTAATTGTTGACGTCTGCTATTTCACGTTGCCGATTGTTGCTTTTGTGCACATTTGGCCTCTGTGACCTCCTCAGCTCTTTCATGTGGGCATGCGGCATTTATCTGACAATTTATGAACTGCTCAGTCAGTCAGCGAAAAGTCGAGAGCTCAATTGATTGTGAATTTTCGTCGTTTGCAGATAAATGTGGTGACACGGTTTTCCATTTGAAGTGTATTTAGTGCGTCTGTATTTACGACACGATAAAATACATTTTATATGAACAACTGAGTCAGCAATAAATCTTTGTACTTTCATCAATGAATTATTGGCCCTTATATATAAGACGGAGCCGGCGAATAAGGTAGCGGATGGGATACTCGACCACTGTAGCTTTTGTTTAGGATAAAGGGTTGGTCATTTAGTGGGTCGGTAACTTCTGGGGATAGCGAAGATATTACGATTATTAAACATTTAAAAGTAACCGACAACTCTGGAATTGAAGTAGAAAGACATTTGACATGCACTTCCCCACAAACGCGTCCTAAATTATGGTCAGACACAAATACGGGCGTTATTCAAGATAAATATAATCTAAATATACTTGTATTAAATTGCAGAGCCTCAAAAATAAAACAGCGGATCTCGAGCACATGATCAAAAGTCATTCGGCTGATATAGTATTAGGTACAGAGAGTTGGCTGTGTAATGACATTAATGATCAAGAAATTTTCCCAATATATTTTATATAGTTTATATGTTATACACAGTTTACCGACACGATGGAGGTACAAGACCTGAAGGAGTAGTTTTCGTGGCTGTGAAAAGTAATCTAGAATGAGGACAACTTGCATTTGAAAATAATAACATAGATAGTGATTGGTGCACCATTACGCGTTCTAATCAAACTAATATTAATTCATGCTCTTTCAATAGACCTCCAGACTCAGATTTACAAAAAGTTCATACTCTTAATGAACAAATAAATAAATTTACACGTAAAAATAAGAAATGCATCAATATAATTGGTGGTGACTTTAACCTCCCTGGTATCGATTGGGACAGAAATAGTGTCAAATCTCGGACCCGTGATCGCGAATCTTTCAATTTCTTACATAAATTGGTTCAACGAAACTCGCTCCATCAAGCAGTACGCACTCCTCCCCGTGGACAGAACATATTGGATTAAATTCTTACGAACACACCGGAACGCATTAGTAGTGTATCAACTGACGAGGGTATGAGTGACCATAAATCAGGTATTATCAACTTGAACGTAGAAATAAGAAAGAATGTTAGGCCAAAAAGAAAAATTTATAATTATCATAAAGCAGATTTTGAAACTTTTGCCAGCCATTTAAACTTTTCACTACAAGAGTTCAAAACGTGCTTAAGTCGTGCCATCGTGGAAGAAACTTGGACGCAGTTTGTCAAAATTATGCAAAAAGGAATCGCAGATATCATCCCTGTAAAATGCGTTAATGTAAATCATGACCCTAGGTGGTACAATAAAGGCGTTAAAAAAGCCTTTCGAAAGCAGAGAATATTGCACTCTGGGGTAAAGAAAGCAGGTCTGGACACATCACCCTTGGAGAATAAACATTTATTGAACAAGTATAGATCCTCTAAAATTGGAACCAAAACAAAATTACGTAGCGCCTTACAAGACTTTAAACGCAAAGTACATTTTAAGTATTTGCCAATAAACCCAAAGATTTCTTATCATATTTTAGGGAAGTAAATGGGGGTAAGCAAACCGTGGCTTGCCTAAGGGATTGCAAATCATTCATACTGACAGTGAGGGTAAAGCCAATATTCTAAATACATCATTCCATAGCGTTTTCACGGAAGAGGTAGCCACCGCGTATCTCCAAGAAACAATATATACTGAACCCATGGCAAAAATAACAGCGGACGAATAAGAAATTGTCAATTTGCTCAAAGAAATTAAACACAAAAAATCCCCGGGTCCGAGTAAGAAGGAAAGATCTGTGCTAAAAGTCAGAGATAAGTCGAATAAGATAAAAACTGACACAAAAGATTTAAGAGAGATTGAAGAATATACAGAATCGCTTTTTCTAGAGAACTTAAGCAAACAAGGTTAAACATAGAAAAGGGACATGACCGTAGAGGAAGATAGCTTAAGTCCAGGGATACTCGACGACGAGATAGAAAAGGGATTAAGGGTGATGATAGCAAATAAAGCCATGGGGGTAGGCAACATTCCTCTGGAACGATTGAAAGTTTTAGGTAAGTGTGGAAGGAAGGCCATATATGGACTTATTCGTGGTATCCATGAGGTAGGAATCCGGTCGAAAGATTTTGTTATTATTATTAAAATGTACATGTACAAATAGACAAATGTCAGGTGGCACACAAGTCCCAATTATTACAATAAACTTTCCTTGGAAAAATAACATGGTTTCTGAAATACAATCAATATCCCAACAGATAATACATAAAATCAGTCATAAAAAATACACTTTAAGAAAATTTCCAAACAATAATTTTGTAATACATACAAAAAAAGAAAATCCCCATTTCATTAACATTTCTTTCCCAATCAACAAGAAAAAAAAATTAAGCTGTTACATTTAATTTTATACAACACATCAATCAAATGATTACAAAAGTTGTTTACATCTTTTCTTAAAAGTTTGGACTCTGTTAGGAAAGGGCTAAAAATGTTTGCAGGTAAATTGTTCCAATCAATAATTGTTTTATTTGAAAAATACAATTTTTTTATTCGCTCTTTGTGCCCGGCATTTTACCTTAAATTTGTGGTCATTTCGCCCTATAAAATTCGGGTTCCCCGCCTCTTTCCTTAGATGTGAAGCTTTCTCCTCATTCAGAATGCGGAACATTCCACTAAGTCTGCTTGCTTTCCTTCTAGTTTGTAAAGGTTCCCAGCCCAGCGTTTTTAGCATGTCAGACACACTATCCATCCTCCTATGCTTCCCCAGTACATATCGGGCAGCCTTTCTTTGCACCTTTTCTAGTTTTTTGATTTGTAATATATGTTTATAATAAGTGCTATTTCCTATTCCGAAAAAGGTCATGGATATATCATTTGTGGATTACAGAACAATAACTTTGTTATCCCACGCAGCTAAAGTTATTCTCATGGTCATCAACAAAAGGATAGGGTGAGGAGCAAATGATTATTTAGGGGATGATCAGTTTGGATTTAGGAAGGGGAGAGGTATAAGTGATAACCATTGCAGTAATGAGATCACTAATCGAGAGGAATATAAAATACATTCAGGACCATTGTGGAAGAAATGATTAAAGAGGCATGGGAAGAGCTGGAGGTGAGAGTGAAAGTGGGAGGGGTGTTCGTAATATCAGTTAGGTTTGCTGATGACCAGACTTTGGTTTGTTAGACGGCCAAGCGGTTTCAAACATTACTAGGTGAATTGGAGGTTCAGTTCGATAGATATGAGATGTAAATCAAAATTAATAAAACAAAGGTTATGCGATTTTCCAGAAAGAAAAAGGCTAAGCCAAATATTTAAATAGGATGGGAAAAATAGAAGAGGTAGAATAGTTTACGTATGTGGAAAGTGTTTTGGACCAACACGGTCAAAGTAGTAAGGACGTTAGGAGAAGAATTAATTTACAAGGAGGAGGGAGACTTTACAAGGAGAAGGGAGTTGATGACGGAGACGTTGAGTAGTGAGGCTAACAAAAGTCTCGTAAAAACTTTGACATGGAACGTAGCTATGTACGGCGGGGAAACGTGGTCACTGAAGCAGGGAAATCGATGTAGATTGGAGGCTTATAAATGTGGGTGTGGAGAAGAATGGAGAAGATGAAATGGACCGAAAGGTAAACGAATGAGGAAGTACTAGGTTTGGGGGGGAGATGGGTTTGTTGGATGATATCCTATGGAGGCAGGAAAAATGGATGAAAAGCGTTTGAGCGGCCGTGGGATATTGAAGTAGGTAATAGAGGGGACAATGTTAGGCATTCGAGGAAAGGTTGGGAACAGAATAGGGATGTTGGACAGGATGTAGGGAGGAAGGAAGTACACGGAGATGAAGAAAGACCTGAAGTAGAGTAGTTTGCTGTATTGGGTTTTGTTTGGAGCTAAAAAATATTTATTTGATATTTGTGTTCATCCAAAAACCTACTTTATTCGGTATTATTACACCTTATATTAGCAATAATTTCTTTTTTAATATTAAATGTCATACGTGGTTTTCCAGCTGGCGGGATGTGAAAAACATGGTACTTTTTAATCGCTTGTTTCTCTGTCCAAATATTCTATAACCAAAATAAAACAGTTTCTGGCGTAACTGGGAAAAGTAAAGTGGTTATATTTATAAAAACGTCAGTATTCTATAACCATTAATTAATATCTAGGGCTAATTGAAATCGTGGAAATGTAGTTTTAATATTTACAAAAAGTTCTTTTCTTTGTTGTTATTCTTGCGCATTACATGTATGTATATTTATTCAATAGATTACGTCCTTTTTTAATCTCATCAAAATAAAAGTTTGATATTATGGACTTCCAGAGAGTAAAGTGATAGAGGTTTCGTTAAACCGATTGCATAATATTATGATATATTGTTAATTAGGAGAGGTGTTTATCAAAATATAATTTTCCATGACATAATTCTTATAGTGCTAAAGTTGACTCAAATTTATTCAGGTCATACTAATAGAAATAAGAAAGACTGGCTAAAAAAATAGGATTGACTATCCGTTGTAGCGGGCTCACGTCTTGCGTCATACCGAATGTCAATTTGTAATTTCAGTTTACACATTCCAATTCTTTGGAATATAAGGATTTATCGTTTTGTGTGATAGATGGAAGTAGTTCCCCGAATTCTATTGCCAACATGATACACATTTATTGCCCTTAAACCTCTCGTTGGAGGAGTTAAGAAGCAACCATCAACCAAAATAAGTAGGTATAGAGATAGCTAACCAACAAAGTATTTGCGGTAACACCTCCTGAATGACAAATATTCCTGTAAAAATAGATCACGGAAATTTTGGAATCGAGGGTCTAGTAAAAGTGGTTAATTATTTTCCCAAAAAGGAATAATCTCCTGCACTTCTCTGACGACCAACTGTCGGTGATTTTACTGTGAGGGGACAGGTACAATAAATAACCTTCTTCTGTGTCGTTGCTACCTCGATTTTAATTGGTATTTTTTGAGTGGCTCCCTAATGTTTTATCTAAATGAATATCCCGCTCAATATTTTTGTCATTGGAAAATCTCTGGAATAATAATGCTGAAGAATATGTTTGGCTTTCGCTCTTTCATTGTTTAATTTTCCTATTCCATCGCACTAATCCTCTCTCCGCTCTTTCACTCCCATTGATATTTAATTTAATCGGAAAACCGAGTGATTTAAAAAAAGAAGAGGAAGAGTACTTATTTCGGCGATAAAACATTTGTTATGAAAATCAAATGACCCCGTCAAACATACGAATAACTCGATAAATATGATAATTGATTCGTGCCTTTAAATATGGAAAGTTTCAAGAGTGGTTTCAAATTTTCAATGCAGCTCTAGCAATGTGAGCGCTGATGACTAAACGTTCTAGACTCCGCGTTGGGATCAACCTAATGCATAAACGGTTGTTTAAAGCTATGGAAAGATTTTAAATTGTAGAATAGAGAAGGTGCGTGCAATTGTGGTAATGATCAATGTTATAGAAACAACTAATTGCTAATGAATTTCCATACTTATTTATATATCTACATCTACCTATTACCTCGAAAGTCGCCACAAGGGCGTGTGGCAGGGTTGTTATGGTACCAACCGTAATTTAGATAGAAAAAAACCGCATGCAGAAGCCACAAATTTGTAGTCTACAAACCAAACATGGTATATTCATTCAAAATCCCTTACACCCCACACATATGCAAACAACCAAACTACCAACTAACATACACATGCATTTGCAGGTACACCACAAAACTTTGACATGTTTAATTGTGTTCCGATTTGTGAACTAAATGTTGTTAATATTTCTAAAGTGACTTCGGTTTCTAACTATTATGATTCCTGATTGTTCTGTTAAAAAATAAGCATTTGAATATCTCCCGTATTTTATTTTTGTGGTCTGATCAACCTAATAGTGTGGGGCCATTATAATTCCCTTAGTATCATCATTAAATTCGCTTGATCTGAACATTTATAAAAGTCCAAGCCTCGCTTGTTTTCGCTTCGTTTTTCAAGTAGCTCCCAGCCTACATCTACATCCACTCAATACCCCGCAAGCCGCCGCAAGGGCGTATGGCGGGGGGTGTTAAGACACCACCCGTAATTTACAAAGAAAACCGCATGCAGAAACCACAAATCTATAGTCCACAAACCAAACATGGTAAACATTCATGCAAGAACCCTTTCACCCAACACATATGCAAACCCACAAACCACTAACAAACATATCTATGCACCTAAATTTTAACCTATGTCATGACAATTTTTATTTTGTTCCGACTTGAAACTAAAATGTTTTTAATATTTAAAGAGGGACTGCGGTTTCTTACTTTCATGATTTCTGATTGTTTTGGGAAAGGAGTATTTGAATCTATCTGTATTGGAATCTATCTCCCTTATTTTATATTTGTGGTCTAATCTAGCTAAGTAGTGTGGGGCCATTATATTTTTTTTAGTGTCATCGCTAAAACTGGAAATAATATGTTCTAATATTTTACAAAAGATCGATGTCATAGAAATCGGTCGGTAATAGGTTGGTTTATCGCTATCCCCGCCTTTATAAAATAGAGTTATATTGGCTAGCTTCTACTCACGAGGAACTGATCCATCTTCTATCTATTTTAGGAAAACATTTTCTAAAAACGGGGCAATGTCTTCGGCTAATTCCTTTAATATTCTAGCAGGTATTTCTTCCGGACCAGGTAATTGTTTGCTCTGATACTAGGGAGCAGATGTTCTATTCCCTTCTTGGTCAGTGTTATGTCGCTCATGTGTTCCCCGGGTGGGTGTGGAGGTTCGTTTGGTGGGTTTGTGTCTTTATTGTAGACGCTCTGAAAAAACTTGTTTAAAATGTTTGCTTTTTTCACGCTGTCTGAAATAATTTCTCCGTTTTCCGTCTTCAAAGAATGTACAGTTGGACGTTTATCCTGTATCTCCCTAACATAGCACCAGAATGACCTTGGAATTTCCTCAAGGTATTTGCTTAGCATTTAACATTTTAATGTGCGTAGAGCTCTGCGCATGAAACGTTTTTGTTTACTACGGCATTCTTTAAGTTTTTGTTCTGATGTATTCACACAAACTATTTCGTCAATTTTTAACTCTTTTCGAAATTTCACCGTAGTCTTCTTTGCCATTGTATCATTCAGGTTCCCTGTTGTCCCATTTAAGTTTGGATGGGATGTACGTCTTCATTTCCTCGCGTAAAATATGTAAGAAATAATTCCAGGTGTTCTCTGTATCGGTTGTCAGTGTTTTTTCTCGTATTCTAGCAATTCTTTTTTCAAATATTCTCGTAGTCCAATAATATTTGCCTTGTTGAATAGGTCTATTTTACGCGATTATTTCAATGTGTGTTATGATTTCGGCTGTAGAAATGACGAATATATCAAGTATGCTGAGACTCCGTGCAGGCGATTGAACAATTTTTTTGGAATATATGAAGGAGTTCTTGGCATGGATCATTGTTTTTGGCGGATTTTCCTACGCAGTTCTTGTCCCAGTCAATTGACGTAGATTATTGTCACCTGCGATTATAATGTTGATGTTGATATGCTTGTCGCTAAGGGAGAAAATTAGGTTGTCGAGCTTGTTTAGAATATCTGTACTAGAATCTGGGGGTCTATAAAATGAGCACACGAATAGGCTCCTGTCGTCGTGGTCCCTTATGTTACACCAAACGATTCTATGCTATTTTCGTCGCATTCGTATCTTTGTCTACTAAGAGTGTGACTTTACAGCTATGAATACTCCCCCACCCAATCTATTAGGTCTGTCCCTTCTGTGAATTGCTGAACCTCTCGGATAAACTTCATTGTGTTCTATATCTCCTGTGAGCAGGAGCGACTTGAAAGTACGTCTGCTTAGGTAGAGGGTTACAGAGGGAATGAACGTTTCTTCCTACCTCTTAGTATTCTTTAATTCTCCTGTCCTTAACATTTCCTAAAATTCATGGTTCCTATTAAAACTAATTTCCTCTTCTTCTTCTGCGTCTTTTGTCCTACTACGGTCGGTTTTCCCTTTGAATGGTTTCGTTTGATGGCGACCGCGGAAACCTTGGCTTTTTCGCTGCCGGGCGCGACACACATCAGGAGGAGCCGAGTTCTGCATTTGCTAGGACTCATATTCTCTATTGTGTACATGATAGGAATGATGGGAATGTACTTGCATGCGTGTAAAATGAAAGGAGGTAGATTTGTATTTGCATGCGTGTAAATGATAGAATATTCCTATGAATGTATGCATCAATGTGGATTTGGGTTTGCATGCATGTGTTTGTTTTGAATGCGGTTTTTCCTTTTTCACTTTTTTGGGTGATGACCTGATACCCCCCGCCACATGTCCTTGCGGCGGTTTGCGGGTTATTATGTAGATGTAGATGGGAGTGGTATTTGAGGTGGTTTTTCCGTTGCCTTCCTCAATAGTGTTTTTAAGGTGTCACCATCACTCAAAGGTCGCCCCACCGGAGTCAGCCGCCTCACTGAGGAGCAAACGCTGCGCAAACTACCTTTCTTATGGCTCCTAACCTTTAACCTATCTGGCAATGGTGACTATACCAGAAACAGTTATTATTACTCCCGCCAACACAGCTCTAGGGGTCAACGGAACGCACAGGCCCTTCCACCACGTCAAGGTCGTAGTCTATGGGAGTGTAGTAGTCCATATATAATGATAAAGTACGGTCTTTTTAGTATAGATAATAAATATTCCCACGAAGTGAAGCCTGAAACAGTAGAATATATTTTAAAGTGTTCTCTATTGATTGCCCTTGTTTTTTCTTGTATTCTGATAATTCTTTTTTTAAATATTCTTCTGGTCCGTTTAAATTTCCTCTGTCGAACGCTGTTTACGCTCTCATTTCTTTATTTTCAGGAACTTAGTATTCAACTCTATACAAATAGTTTTATGGTCACTGATTCCGTGCATTTTTTCAATATGCTTACGATTTCGGGCGTAAAAGTCGTGAAGTTATAAAATATGCTGTGGCCTCGTGTTGGAGATTGTTGGTGATAACAATTTGTTCTAAAGAGTGTGTTGCGACTGTGTGTAGGAGTTCTTGGTTGGAATCCCTGTTTTTGACGGATTTTCCTACCGAGAACGCGTTACAATCAATTGACGATTGATTTGTGTCACCAGCAATTATAATGATACTGTTGCTATGTTTGTTACTAAGAGAGGATAGAGATAGAAATGTTGCACCAAACGCTTTCTATGTCATTTTCGTTGCATTAGTATCAGTGGCTACTAAGATGTTACTTTACAGTAATGAATACTCCGCTGCTGGGTAGTATCCAAATAAATAGTGGTGCTGGACACACGTAATGAACCATATAAAATTATTCCTCATAAGGAAAATTGTTAGTTGCGTTCATTTCATTCTAAATAAATTCCCACAGAGTTGAAACGCTCCAGCAATAGTTAGCGGAAGTCACGTATGCGTAAAAAAAATTAAGACCTTTTTTGTAGCCAACGAAAGGGTTCGCTTTGGTTTACTACCTCGTTGAAAGGCTTCGTTGTGAAAGACTATGTGTACTTCTTGAAAGAATCTAAATTCGTATAATTTCAATGGATGAGGTGAAAGAAGAAATGTTGCATAAGAAAATGGAAACTGCTCAAATAACTTTTACCCTATCTGTTGTCTTTTTCCGAAGCAAATTTAATTCCGTTTGAACCGTAAGCGCATCTATCCATCAAACGCATTAGCAGATCTGATAAGTTATTGAAGAGAGAACTTCAAGTCAGATTAAGAAATCGAATGTAATGTAATGTAAGGTATCTAATTTGCTTAAGAATTTTAAACTTGAAAAAATTAGGTTAGATTACTAAACTTCAGAATGACATTTAAATTTATTCAATGGATCAAATTGACTTCCGCGCATGGATTATAATAACCTCATTCCGATTGAATTTACTATAATTGCAAATTCAAGGCATAGTACCTCAAGGTTTGACGGCATCATTTTTAAAAAGTGCATATTTCTTCTATCATTAATTTTATCGACAGTCAATCAATTCTTTTTCTAAAATCACGAAAGACCTCAATACTAACTACTCCAGCCACTCGTCGTGATGGCGAGTAGCTAATAATTGGTGTATGTGCATAACGTCATACCTTGGGAAATATTTTCCACACTCGCAATTGTCACCAAATGTGTCGAAATAATATGGTCACGTACCAGGTGTCGAGGCTCTTGAGTGAGCGAGTAGCGGAAGTTCATTCCAGCAAGGTACACGGCCAAACTTGCTCTCACTCGCGGGTATCCCCTGAAAAACCTCAAGCTGGCCAGAAATACCATCGCAGATGTAATTAAGAGTCTGGTTTGCAAGGTCCCTGGTGGATCCCTAATTATCCTGAGAGTGTGGAAAGCCTAAAACGGTATCATGCATCTCTCTCTTTATCCCTATTTCAATATAATGCCCTAGAGGCCATTACTCAATGCATCTCCGGTGACCGCTTCAGCTGATACTCGGATGTAAGATTAAATGAAAAATTTAACATTATGTTTTCAAAAATGGAAATATAAAAGTGCTTTGAAACAATTTATTTGGAATGCTAACATTTGAAAATATAATATTTATATTCCGAAAGCTAAATATAAACGAGGCCACTAAGTCCATTTCTTTGGGCTTACTATATATATACATTAGTTATTACTTTAGCATCATTCGCAATAATTAACAAATATTCCGTGGACTATATTATTTTCCATATTATCACAAATTAATACTTTTAAAAAGTTTCTGTTAATTTTGCGACCTCGTACGATGATTGTTCTCTAGAAACTTTTCAAAATTTGATTACATGTCTGCGTAAATATTTCTCATAAGTTAACCAAATCTGCGATTATTTCCAAGTGTCTCGTATGATGGAATTCACAATTTGGCAGACAATGAAGTTATGAATAGCTATTAATGGCCGAACATATTACAAATGATGTCGTGACGTAAAAAGTGAAAGATGCACTCATTAAAAAGTAAAGATTTGGGTTGGATGTTTGACGCAGCTGGTGCGGGAAAAACATTGAAGTACCAAATCAACCACTGTCCGTCCCATGCTGAAGCGTTAATTCGATCCCGAACACTCTTGGAAGACTCGTTGAAACTTTAAAGATTCCGCCGTTGATTTCAACTCGCCGAATATGTGGACGGTGGACGCCCCGAGAAAAAAATCTAATTGGAAATCAGTGGAAGCTAGTTTCCATGGCTTCGAAATTGATGCGAGGCAGCTGCGGCCGGGAAATAAATATTCCATTATCGTTTTATGATTACTCTTGCGTAAATCGATCGCTCCGATCTGGCTGAAGGGCGGCGCGAAGGGGTAGCGTATCAACGGGTTTTCATTCCTGGTGCCTCCCCAGAATGACTGCACTGCCCTTAGACTCATTTTAAGCTTTTAATCCTCGATGTGCTATCACGTGAATGAATACTTTTTCACATGAATACAAAGTCAACACTTTTTCAAAACATTTTTTGTCCGCGATAAAGTTCATTTTCTTCATTGGCTCCGTAATTTATGTAGGACTACAATTTTACACAGTTATGCGGAAAAAGGAAACGGCAGAGCGTTTGTACGAAGAGCACGCTTTGAAGTTTCTTTTGTTGTGGATGTAGTACGGAAAGCATTAGGCGAGTCTCTTAAAAAATCTTTGTGATTCACTTCCGTCGAATTCCTCACGGCAGTCGTGGGAATAGCGAAGAGTTGCATTTTTCGTGTAATTTTTGCTAGAGATAGGAAATGCTCAAAAGTAATAATTATGAAAACTCGAGGAATGAATATTTGTGAAATTGGGAAACTGGAGTAAAATTTTTATCGCACTTATAACGAGTTTTCAAAGCAAACTCAGTTTTGCGCAACAGTAGTCAAGGTTCCTCTATCCCCATGGTCAAATCAAATCAAATCTAATATTTAAACTCTTAACAATTAAAATAATAATAACTTTCGGAGGTTTACAGAATTTCATCACGATAGTACTGCATAGGAGTTTTTATCTTTTGAATTTGAATACAAATGGTATGGCTTTTTTAAGTTAAGTGAACGTTTTTTCGAACCAAATGTTCGCTTATCATGGGGTGGGATGGGGAGTGCCAGCGACAACTTGACGGCATGTTCCAATCGAGGCCTTATCATAATTGTATTTTAGAGAACTCTTACTTTTGAGTGATGATGTACATCTAAATTTTTCTGCTCCTGAGAAAATGCCTAGTCACTCCTTGATACCTTACACCTGACCCTTCGCGGATCGGAACTCCCAAATCACCGAAGGGATCATCGAGGGTCATGATGCTCATGGTGCACTACGCACCACTCGCTATGCGACTCTGTTGCATACGTCAAAACGCAGTCGATTCCAGCGATCAGTAATCCAATTTCTTTGGTAATATTAAATGAGTAATGGAAGCCTTTGCCATAACCTTTGGATATCCTCCTTTTTCAGTCGCCTCCCTCCCATCGGTCCCTCCACGCTCTTCTTCCCCAAAACTCTCTTCATTCGTCCCTTCAGATTCTCTTTTGCCTTTTTTTGTTGTTTATTTTCCAGTTAGATCGCCTCTCTTCCTTTTGTCCATCGACTTAGTCCACTGAATCCAAGGAAATTAGCCTTTGGCGACGTTTGTGGTGGACGAATAAATGTAGTGACCACTGTACTCCATAAAATTGGGCAAACATCATGGGGTCAAGGAATTATTTGTAACCTCCGTGATACCTTTCAATTTCACGAATGACTCTCATTGTGAGTTCAATTTTCTGTGCATGAATAATCTGTTGCCAGGGATGTCTTTTTAAAGGAAAGTATACATTTCTCTGTTAGCTGATTATATCTTGATTCCTATCCATGCTGAATTATCTTTATTACCTGATTCTGTTATCCACCGAAATTATACAAATCAAATATCGCGTTGACATTTTTATTGGTCAACCTCAAGGATACAAGAGAGTATAAGAAAATACTAGATCTAACACTTGAAAGATCTGTTTCCCATAACTCATAAAAATTGACGTCACGTTCGCATTAAAAGCCATCATATCTTGAATGACTACAGCTGTAAGGCACACAAGGGGAGTAAGACATACCCCATGTGGGCCTATACAAATTCCATATAGTTAACAAAACATCAACTGGTTTTGTGGTGTGGGTATAAGCTTTGCCCGTTTCCGATGAACATCTCAGAGGGTCTCCCACGAAGCTAGCAGCGAAGCGCTGTGAGCTAACTCGACGAGTGAATCGTATCGACGGATTTCCATCGGGGCGTTTGTTGTGTGCCACCCGCATCTTCCTGCGCGGCTGTTGAATCGTCTCGCATTACCTCTATTAAGAATACGCATATCTTCACAATGTTTCGCTCTCACTTTTCGGGCTAATTATAACTGTCATACTATTATACTAATATAACTACTAATCATACGAATTATAACGGTCATATTATATCTTTGTAGCAGTGTATTACAGTTTAGACAGTTGAATGAAGCAATAACTGTCAAACATGTATATCTGTGTGTCACACAATCTCGGATTCGTGCAAGGAATGAGGATCAATGCTTAATATAGACTAATGCGCAGTTTTTAAATTTTCAAACAAAGAATTGGCGAACAGGACACGAAATATGAAATAGAGGGTTTAGTACTAACTACGGCCAAACAATTAAAATATTTAGGGGTAGTTCTAACACCACACTTTTCATGGGGAGCACATATCAAGATAATTGTGGATCCGCCTCAAAGAAACTCGGCTTCATTTAACGGATAAAGAGGAAATTTAAAAAGAGATGTTATTTCACTCTAGTTAGGCCTCATTTTGAATACGCCGACAGTATTTGGGATCCTTCGGAGAAAGTTTGACAAAAAGAATTAGATCAAATCCAGAGAAAATCGATTCGTTAAAATTTGCTATAATAAGAGCACAAGTGCGACAGGCCTTTAAGGGCAATTAGGCTGGGAGCCACATGAGATAAGAAGAGAACAACCGAGACGTATACTTTTGTAAATGTTCAGATCAAGCGAGTTTAACGATGACACTAAAGGAATTATTATTATGGCCCCACACAACTTACTTAGATCAGACCACAAAGATAAAATAAGGCAAATAGACTCCAGTACAGATAGATACAAATACTCAGTCTTTCCCAGAACAATCAGAAATCATAATAGTAAGTAACCGAAGTAATTTTCGAAATATTAAAGACATTTGATTTACAAGTCAGGACATGATTAAACGTACATTAGACATGAGAAACATTCGTAAATGTTAATGTGCATATTAGTTTATACTGCATGTATTTGCATGTGTGCAAAGGTTTTTTGCATGAATATATACACCTTTCTGGGTGCAGATTGGCATGAATTTGTGGGTTTTGCATGCGGCTTAATCATCTTTTATGTGTGGTGACCTAATACCACCCGCCATACGTTCTTGCGGCGACATGCGGGGAACTATGTAGATGTAATCGTTACCATAATCTATATGCGCGAATGTCCTGAATTTATTCAGTTCATATTTCTGAATAATTTTCGTTAATATATGGGTCTCGTGATGTTTGTGTTAGCCTTGTGAAATTGATAATCTGCCGTACCACCGATTGAATTGTCCTCTTGCCATTATATTGGCTAAATTAAAGTGTATATGGCATTAAAGCTCATGTCGTGTGGGTAAAGTCGTTCTTTAATCATATATTTATCTATTTGACCCAAACTTTACCATTGCATACATGTATGTAATATCAATAGTGACTACGGATGCAGAATCAGTTGGTAATATAATGGTCCTTCAAAGGGAGCATTCACAATATACAGCGATAAATCGTCATTTACAATGAATTTGGCAGTAATTGATTTTATTTCGTGAAAATGAACAACTATATTATGAATATGTGCATAAATGCTTATGAATTGGGATAAATACTATTCACTTTTTTCTTAGCCTCCTACTTGAAACCTGGGTTTGATCTTCATTAATTTTTTTTAATGGTACTCCTTCCTCGTCCTCAGCGCTACCGAAACATTAAAATAGAAAACATTTCTATCAAGTTTATGAAAACCAAAGGTATTTAGTAAAAGGAACAAGTATGACAACTGTCACCATCCTTGATTATCCAAGAAAAATCAGAGACTTAGGGAACCTAATGTCAGAATTTCAACTAATGTTTAAAAAAATAAGATAGAAGAAAAACGATAACCATTGCAATATTTATCGAGTCTTGTGAGTTTTACCGTCAATTATATATCGTACATCATAACGTTCAACAATAAGATATAAAGAGAGATGTGAGGAATTACAGCGCACAAGAGATAGCAGAGTTGCTAATTGGTTAGAGAATATGTATGCAGTCGTAGTCGACGATCTTCAAATTGAAAGACTTATTAGTATTTCACATATTATGCATCTCTCAGGTTAACGCGTTGCCTCAGGCTTAGTCAATTTATTTCCAATCTGTGCTTGGGATTCAAAGTACTTCCTTACTCTTGACGCTGTTCTTCTCAAAGCCTAAACATTACCGTGAAAAATCTTGGATAGGTTTAATAAAATAGTATGAATTTCCGCATTCCTTGACCACTACCTACAACCTATTGTACTCTCCTTGCCCTCCTTCACGAAAGACACGTATAACTTTCCCCACCGTCTAAATTCTGTCTCCGTTCCCTCCACCTCCAACCTACTTATGGCGACCATGGACGTCACCTCCCTCTATACTTCCATTCCCCATGCAGAAGGCCTATCCTCCCTCCGGCATTATCTTTCTTCCCCTCCCCAGGCACCATACTTCCCCCAAGACCTTTTAGTTCGACGTGAAGAATGCCTCGGCCACAAAGAAAGGAAGCTCAGTTGGTATGCATGTATACATATATCCCTGTAGTATTTTTTAAGTTTTAAAATCTAAATATCTGCACCCGCAGGACTGTAGATGGGATTACCCAGTAACATCACTCAAATTCCGAGAGCCATTTGCCAATTTTTCTACCCGCCGAAGTACTAAGCGACTTTCTAGAACGCATGGCACTTCCATTAATGTAAATGGATTGCTCCCATCTGCGTGTTTCTGCGCACTCCATTCTTAGAACGACGTACGGCAATTGAGCTCTCGGAGAAAATCAGAGAAACCGCGAGTAAAGAGGCGTGCGTCCCTGCGCAGGTGATCCGACAATTTGGTCGCGAGATTGCATTTCGTGACACCTATTGGAGGGGCAATATGTTTGCATTCTCCGATTACAGGTGTGATCACATCAAGCGTCTATTTTTCCCTTAAAGCCAAAAAGTCCCTCGCGTTAAAACTAAGGTCGCCGACGTCCGTCCTTCCTACCCTCTGTAGAGGGGCGTAAGCCCTTTTGGGCACTTCCAACGGAGCGGGAGCATTCTGGCACGTGAGAATGTCGCTCCCTACGCCGTTGAAACGCGAATCCAGCAATGGCATCTCTCCCGCATCCCCGCGAATTGTAGCAGTGTTCCATAAACTTGGCTGCCTAAGCTCACACGGATTGTGCGGGTGCCCTAATGCTGCCTCCCCGGTGCCCTTCGACCTCACGACCGGCGAAGTAAGGTCTCCTCGTCGCGAAGGAGAATTTCACCGTGAGAAGGGGGCGCTGAAAGGGGCGTGCGGGAGCTCCGGCGCTTACGACCCCTAGTGTTACAGGCCCCTCTTTACATTTCCCCTCCCACACCCTCGCGGTAATTTGCTTCTCCTCCACACACTAAAGGCGGCCTCCCTCCCCCGCACCACCAAGCCCCGCACTAACACACACACTACTCTCTTCCTGGGGATTTCCTTAATGAGGAGACAGAATGTATAGGGGAGCGGAAGAGGTAAGGATAACGGAACAAGTCGTTATTGCTCGCGCGGGAGTTGGCTCAAGATGGCGCCCCATTAGTGGAGGGCGCCTGGGTTTCGGTCAAAAGGCATCAATTGAAAAGGAAACGCTTACTTTCTCATTTTTTATGCCTCTTCCGGTCCCTTCGTTTCTTGGAAAAAGTTAGGGCTCGAGCCTTGGGTCGTATCCTTCCGTGAGCTACGTTCAATTACGCCATACTCCATTTTTGTGTTTATATTATATATATACATGGGATATAATAGATACGATAGATTACATTCTGAGAAGTGCGTAAGGAGTGGGGGAAGGGCGGGAGAGAGTTAAAAGGTGGGATGGAGAGGGGTGGAGTGGTGAAAATAGGACAAGTTTTGCATCTTGCTCGCAAGCACGGAGTGGGTGTGATTCTGGGGGTGGGAGGGGATTTGGAAAGAGGCTTGGTGGATTTGAGGAGATCTGATAGGTTGGCGGGCCGTTTGAAGGTAACAGAAGGGCATTTAGGAAGAAGGTTGGACGAAACGTTGTGATTTTTGAGGATTGGGTACAGGTCTTTCAGGATGAATTTAAGGGACTGGATGCCAGGGAAGTAGGTGGTGCATATTGAGAGAGGGTGGGAGTCTGTGGTTGAGGGAGGATTGGGGGTGTAGGATTGTTTTAGGATTTTTTTTGTGAAGGAGAGAATCTGGGTATCCCCGTTGGAGGAGGGAATGGTGAAGGTTGTTGAGGTATTTGTTGAGGGATTCGGGATGGTTGCAAATGCGGTGCCCACGGATAGAGAGGGAGTAAGGGAGGGAGCGTTTGGTGTGGTAGGGGTGGCAGCTGTTAAAATGAAGGTATTGTTGTTTGTTAGTAGGTTTAGTATGTACGGAGGTTAGAAATTTGTTGTTAGTTAGGGAAATATTTACATCGAGGAAAGTGATCTGTGATGATGAGATGTTGGAAGTGAAAGAAAGAGATGAGGAATCATTAAGTTGGGAGATGAAGAAATTGAGGGAGTCTATATTATGTGGCCAGAGTAGAAAGATGTCATCAATGTACCGGAGCCACAGAAGGGCTTTAAGAGGGTAACTGGAAAGGAACTTCTCTTCCAGGACACCGAGGTGGAGGTTAGCGAATGACGGGCTGAATCTACTTCCCATGGCACAGCCCTTGATTTGGAGGTAAAAATTGTCATTAAAAGAAAAAGAGTTACTGGTGAGGATGATGTTAGAAAGGTCAATGAGAAAATCGGTGCTTGGAGTTTGAGGGCTAGGGCGTTTGGAGAGGAAGTGGCGTAGGGAAACAAGGCCTTCTTCGTGAGGAATGGAGGTGTATAGGGATTGTATATATGTATATATACATATATATATATATATATATATATATATAACTTAGACAGTAACACACAGCACGAGAACACATAAAAAGAACACTCACAATAATATCTTGATAATTTCGACGGACTTGAGCTCCGTCTTCTTCGGAAGATAAGATATGACTCCGTGAAGACGGAGCTCAAGTCCGTCGAAATTATCAAGATATTATTGTGAGTGATCTTTTTATGTGTTCTCGTGCTGTGTGTTACTGTCTAAGTTTTTTATTCAACACTTCCGTGTTACTTCGAAGAAATCATCCATACTGTTGCATATATATATATATGCAACAGTATGCATATATATATATATATATATATACACATATAGATGATGCGGAAGTACTCGCGAGAGCAATATAACTTTTGGACGGCACAATAGAACACAGAATAAAACAAATAACACGTAAAAGGACACTCACATTGTAGATGATTTAAGCTTTCGGCCTACTCCGAGGCCTTCTTCAGGTCAGACTGAGAGGTTTTGAGGGAAGAGAGCCTGGGGAGGGGAGGGGGGGCGGAAGGTTTAGGGACTGTTGGGAAAGAAATTAAAGATGGCGGTTAAGGGTGGGAATTTTAAAGGATCGGAAATAGATGGCGTTAGGGAGATGTTACACTCACCGAATTTTTCAGTATAAAGTACATTTTCTCGGCAACTCAAGTGGTTAAAGCATTCGCCCGGCAATTGGAGAGATCCGGTTTTCAAGTCCCGGTCAAGGAAAATATTTTTACATTTGTGATCTGCTCACATCCGCCTTCCCCACCTCTCTTATGTTCGTCTTTTTTACGTGTTCCTTTCCCATTTTCCTTATATCTATTTCATTCATATATACATATATAACATTCTGTTTCTAATTCCTCTTGAGAAAGGTGGTTGGACCACCGAAAATTCGAGAACTAGTGAGTCCCTCTTTTGTGTGTTTTGGTTTCTGTGTTTGTTATGACTATTAGTGAATTTACATTATTGTACACGTTCGTGGGTTTTCCAAGAAAGTGACTATATATATATATATATATATATATATATATATATATATATATATATATATATATATATATATATATAAATTTGCACAGCACAATAGAAAATGGAAAAAAATAGTTAACACGTAAAAGGTGACGATAATGACGCGACCTCATCCTTATTGCCCCTCTGCCGCTTACAGACGACCAGCCAATCTCAGAAACGTTCCTAGATCCACCAGCCCTCTGGCGCCCCGCCCCGAAATATTTCCACATATTTCCTCTACCTGCATTCGCCCCCGATGTAAAACCTGTCTGCTGATCAGATCTGTTCCTTTCCCCACATCCCCTCATTGTCCCTTTACCGTTTTTCCACGTTAATTGCCTCTCGAAAAATATTATCTTTCTTTTGTAATGCAAATTATACACTTCGTAGGCGAATACATTACCCCATTATGCATTGGAATAAATAATCTCCGCTACTCATGTAATTCTGTCTCACTCCCTTCTCTTCGTATCCCTTCACACGCAAATTCACACAACCTGTTATTCGACGAATGTTTCCCTTATCAATTCAAAAATCCCTACCGGATTCAGCCACCAAACTTAAGGTCAGAACTCGCAAATCCGCAATTATCCTAGCTATCCGATCCTTCAAAATTCCCACCCTTAACCGCCATCTCTAATTCCCCTACCAGTATTCATTGCGAATTCCTCCCCTTTTTTTCCCTCCCCAGACACTATTCTTCGCCCAAGACCTTTCAGCCTGACCTGAAGAAAGCCACGTCGTAGGACGAAAGTTACGTGTTATCTAATTTATTTTTTTCGTGTTCTATTTTCCCGTTCATATGTTATTATGCTCTTGTAGGTGCAGCCATATCATCCATGTAAAAACATTATTATTGGGTAATCTACCGGTTAAGGTAGGTTTTTGGATGGACACAACTATCAAAAAACATTTTGTAACTCCAAACAAAGTCCAATCTAGCACTCTAATCTATATCTGGTCCCTCTACATATCTTTGTACTTCTTTCCTCCCTTAATCCCGTCCAACATCCCTATCCTGTTCCTGCACTTACCTCGTTTGCCCAACATTCTCCCCTGTATTACAATCTTCAACATTCCACTACCACTCAATACGCCCATCTTCCATTTTTCCTGATTCCATAGAATCTCTCTCTACAAACACCACACCTCAACCACCATCACCAGTACTTCCTAATATGTTTTCTTTTGGTCCATTTCACCTTCTCCATTCTTCTCCACACCTACATTTCAGATGCGTCCGATCTACGTCTATTGTCCTGCTTCAGTGACCACGACCAAAAAACTTCTCTCCTCACCCACCCTCTCCAGTGCTTCCTCATTTGTTTTCCTTTCGGTACATTTCACCTTATCCACCCACCCACATTTCAAAAGCCTCCAATCTACGTCTATCCCCCTGCTTCAGTGACCACGTTTCCGCGCCGTACATAACTACGCTCCATATCAGAATTTTTACGATTCTTGTGTTAAACTCACTACTTATCGTCCCCGTCATCATCTTCCTTCTCCTTGAGAAAACCTCCTTGACTAGCGCAATTCTTCTTCTTACGTCCCTCCTACTTTGACCGTATTCGTCCAAAACACTTCCGAGATACGTAAAGTGTTCTACCTGCTCTATCTGTGAACCCCCTATTTAAATTTTTAGCTTAGGCTTTTTCTTTCTGGAAAATGGCATAACCTTTGTTTTATTAATATTGATTCTCATCCCATATTTATCCTCCAGTTCACTCAGCAATGCTTGCAAACCCTACCTGCAGTTCTTCCCATGCCTCCTTAATCATTTCCTCCACATATACGAGGGTTATCCGGAAAGTAGTACCCGTTCGTGCCGCATGAAGTGCTGACGACGCGAGTAGCCGCTGGACGAGGTCAGATAGCTTCAGTGGCTTTTCACCCTTCTCTGAGCCAAGTTGCGTGACGCTAGCATTGCCTGTGTTGTTTCTGTGATTGTTTACAATGTTTAAAAAAATTGAGAACGCCGCCAGTTGTGAAGTGAGGGCAGTGATTAAATTCATCAATGCAAGAAACGTTCGCCCATGTGATATTCATCGCCAATTAAAGGAGGTGTATGGAGACAATGTAATGGACGAGTCGTCTGTTCGGCGGTGGTGTCGCAACTTCAACATGGGGAGGGGGAACACACACGACGATGAGCGTTCGGGGAGACCGTCTGTCATTACAGACCAACTGGTGAGCTCAGTTGACGAATTCGTGAGGAACGATCGGCGCGTCACAATTGATGACATCTGTGAGCATTTTCCCAATGCTTCTCGAACAATTGTTCATGAAATTGTTAAACACCATCTGCATTATGCAAAAATTTGTGCAAGATGGGTCCCTCGCATGCTTACAGATGAGCGCAAAACCAAGCGTATGGCTGCAGCACTGACGTTTTTGGGATGTTATTCTGATGAAGGAGACTCTTTCTTGACTCGCATAATTACTGGTGACGAAACATGGGTTTGTTATGCATCATTTGAGAGTAAACGACAGTCAATGGAGTGGCATCATGCTCATTCACCAAACAAACCAAAAAAATTCAAGACAGTTCTGTCCACCAGGAAACTCATGGCAACCATTTTCTGGGATCGACGAGGTGTATTGCTTATTGATTTTATGGCCCGTGGAGACACTATTAATGCCAATGCGTATTGTGAAACATCAAAGAAATTACGGCGGGCAACACAAAATCGGCGGCGAGGTCTTTTGTCTACTGGTGTCATTCTCGTTCATGACAATGCCAGGCCTCTTGCAGCTGGAATAACACAAAAACTTTTGCAGCAATTCAAATGAAAAACTTTCGACCATCCACCGTGTAGCACGGACTTGGCCCCTTCAGATTTTCATCTCTTTACAAAGCTTAAAGACTTTTTGGCAGGAAAAAGATTTGACAGCGATGAAGAACTTAAAGAAGGAGTGACCCTGTATCTCAATGAGCTGGCGGCGAAGGAATATGCAGCAGGAATACAGAAACTTGTCACACGTTATGACAAATGCCTTAATTTGCTTGAAGATTATGTTGAGAAGTAGTTTAAAGTATCCTCTTTCAAATAAAATTATTTATGTTTGTTAATATTTACTTTTGTGTCTTTATTTCACGAACGGGTACTACTTTCCGGATGACCCTCGTACGTTGAACAGCAGCGATGACAATGGGCAACCCTGCCTTACACCTCTTCGTAACACTGCCCAATCGGACTCTTGTTCCCCACTCGCACCTGAGCAGCCTGAGACATGTACAGTTTGCGGATCAGTCTCCTGTCCCTCCAATCCATTCTTATTTTCTGCAATACACGCATTAATGTTTCCCAATTTACTCTATCAAATGCTTTTTCAAAATTAAAAAACGGAAAAAACGTCCTGATTGTATTCTTTATTCCTCTCGATTAGTGATCTCATTACTGCAATGGCGTCACGCGTACCTCTTCCTTTCATAAACCCAAACTTATCATCTCCTAAGTAATCATTTGCCTTACTCTCTATCCTTTTGTTGATGATCCTGAGAATAACTTTAGCTGCGTGGGATATCAAACTTATTGCTCTGTAATCCTCACATGACGAAGCCTTTGCCTTTTTTGGTTTAGGAACTAACACCGATCTCACAAAATCTTCGGGCCAGATTCCTTCCTCATAGATACTACGAATCAGTCCAAATATGGCCTTCTTTCCACCTTTCCCTAATCATTTCAACATTTCTACAGGAATATTGTCCACCCCCACAGCCTTATTTGCTTTCATCTCCTTTAATGCCCTTTCTATTTCATCGTCGAGTATGCCTGGACCTAAGCTATCTTCTTCTACGTCATGTTCCTTTTCTATGTCTAACCTTGTCGGCCTAAGTTCTTTACCATACAGTGTTTCTATATATTCCTTCCATCTTTCTTGGATTTTTCCTGGATCAACTATTATCTTTCCCCACTTATCTTTAACTGTTAGCACAGATCCTGCCTTCTTACTTCCCGATAATAGCATATCCTTGCTGTGTAGAGCACTAATTTCACCCTTCTTCTGTAAATTTTTCATATCATCGCATTGAGTTTTCCACCATTCTACCTTTGCTTTATTTGTGGCCGTTCTTAATTTATTGTTTAACTCTTTTTACTTTTAATTTTGCCTATCTATGTATTTACATTTTTCCATCTTCTTCTCTCATCCATCTTTGCAATCATCTCATCCGTTACCCATGGTTTCCTATTCCTTTTCCCGTTAACGGTTCCTATAGTGTCTTTAGCGGCTTCCAATATCCCTTTCTTGAAAAATTCCCATTTTTCTTCGATAGTACTCAGTTCTTTATCGTCATCCATTATTTTCTCTACAGCCTGCTGATACTCCTTCCTCGTTAATCCATTTAATGCTTCTAAATTCCATTTCCTAACCCGCCGCCCTTGCCTTATCTTCTTGAAACGAACGTTACATTTCATAACAACTAAATTGTGGTCAGAGTCCGCATCCGCTCCTGGGAAACTGTGCGAATTTATCACACTGTTCCTAAACCTGTGCCTAACCATAATATAATCTAACTGATACCTTTTTGGGTCACCTGGCATTTTCCATGTATACCTACGCCTTTTGTGGTGTCTAAACCATGTGTTAGTGATGACTAACCCCTGTCTCCTGCAGAATTCAATTGCTTTCTCCCCGCGTTCATTTCTCGTGCCTAACCCATAGTCCCCCACCTCACCCCCATCTCTTCCTTCGCCCACCGTCGAATTCCAATCCCCCATCACTATCAAATGTTTCCCTGCAGGAACACTCGCGACTATATCCTCTAACTCATCATACATCCTATCGGCTTCTTCCTCCTTGTTGTTGCTCGGTGGCATGTATACCTGAATAATGACCAAGTTCGTCGGCTCTGCTTTAATCTCTACGAGTAAAATTCTATCTGTCGCTTGCTCTATGTTGACTACGCTTCTTCCTACCCCTTTATTTAAAATTACGGCAACCCCTCGTTGGCTCTCGTCCCCGCCGCTGTATATTACTCTATAATTGTCACTCCAGTAATCCCCGCTATCCTTCCATCTCACCTCGCAGAGGCCTAAAACATCTATGTTACCTCTTTCCATCTCTCGCTTAATATTTTCTAATTTGCCTCTCCTCAACATTGTCCTGACGTTCCAGGTTCCTATTCTAACTACGTTCGCCTTCTTCTGAGTCTTCTGTCCTGCTGAAGTTATTTCTTCCCTGCAAGGGTTTCGTGGGATGACGACCGCGGAAGCCTTGCCTCTCCCGCTGCCGGGCACGACACACGGCCTCTTGGGCCGAGTCCCGTAGTTGCCAGGACTCATATTATCTATAGTGCCCATCATAATATTTTTGGGAATCATAATTGAGGTGGTTTCCCGTTGCCTTCCTCAATAGTGTTTTTAACGTGACACCATCACTTAATGGCCGCCCCACTGGGGTCAGACGCCATTGCAGCCGCCTCACTGAGGAACAGACGCTTCGTGGACTACCTTTCGTCTGGCTCCTAACCTTCGACCTATCTGGCATGGGTGACCCTTCCAGGAGTAATTATTATTACTCCCGCCAGCACAGCTCTAGGGGTCATCGGAACACACAAGCCCTTCCACCACAACAAGGTTGTAGTCCATGGGAGGACTATATATATATATATATATATATATATAGAGGATTTCTTCGAAGTAACACGGGAGTGTTGAATAAAAAACTTAGACAGTAACACACAGCACGAGAACACATAAAAAGAACATTCACAACATATACCCCTCCTTTACCCTCCCCCACTACCTGTTTTTCCCCTCTCCCTTGTCCCATACTCTCTCTGCACCGCGTATCCTTTTCCTCAGTCATATCTTATCTTCCGAAGAAGACGGAGCTCGAGTCCGTCGAAATTATCAAGATATTGTTGTGAGTGTTCTTTTTATGTGTTCTCGTGCTGTGTGTTACTGTCCAAGTTTTTTATTCAACACTTCCGTGTTACTTCGAAGAAATCATCTATATATATATATATATATATATATATATATATATATATATATATATATATATATATATATATATATATATATATATATATATATATATATATATATATATATGTGTGTGATTTCTTTTAATTAACATGGAAGTGTTGAGTAAAAACTTAGACAGCAACACACAACACGAGAACACATAAAAAGAACACTCACAATAATATATTGATAATTTTGACGGACTCGAACTCCCTCTTCTTCGGAAGATAAGATAGGACTCTTATATTATATATTTATATATATACAACAAGGAGCAAAAATCGATAGGATGTACGATGAGTTAGAGGATATAATCGCGTGTGTTCCTGCAGGGAAACATTTGACAGGGATGGGGGACTGGAATGCGACGGTAGGCGAAGAAAGAGATGGGGGTGAGGTGGGGGGCTACGGTTTAAACACGAGGAATAAACGCGGGGAGAATGTAATTGAGTTCTGCAGGAGACAGGGGTTGGTCATCACTAACATATGGTTTTGACACCTCAAAAGACGTAGGTATACATGGAGAACCCCAGGTGACCCAGAAAGGTATCATATTGATTATATTCTGGTTAGGCACAGGTTTAGGGATAGTGAAATTACAATATTATCGGTAGGTAAGAAGGCAAGATCAATGCTAAAAGTTAAAGATAAGTGGGGAAAAATTATAGTTGACGTAGAAAAGATTCAAGAGAGATGATAAGGAGTATATAGAATTACTGTATGATAGAGAACTTAGACCACCAAGGTGGACATAGAAAAGGAACATGAAGTAGAAGAAGATAGCTTAGGGCCAGGCATATTCGACAATGAAGTAGAAAAAGCATTTAGGGAGATGAAACCAAATAATGCCGTCTGGTTGGACAACACTTTTATGAAACTATTGAAATATATAGGGAAATGTGGAAGGAAGGCTCTATATGGAATTAATCGTAGTACCTATGAAGTAGGAATATGGCCAAAACATTTTGTGAGATCTGTGTTAGTTCCTATTCCAAAAAAGGCAAAGGCTTCGTCATGTGAGGATTACAGAACAATAAGTTTGATATCCCACGCACCTAAAGTTATTCTCAGGATCATCAACAAAAGGATAGAGAGTAAGGCAAATGATTACTTAGGGGAGGATCTTGCTACATGAGGATTGCAGTACAATATGTTTGGTATCCCTTGCAGTTTAAGTTATTCTCAGGATCATTAAAAAAAGATAAAGAGAAAGGCAAATGATTTATTAGGGGTAGATCTGAAGTGTAACATGATATGACCTGAGGTGTAAGGCAGGGTTGCCCATTGTCACCGGTGTTATTCAACGTATGTGCGGGGGAAATTATTAAAGAGACATGCGAAGATCTGGAGGTAGGAATTAAAGTCGGAAGGGAATTCGTAAAATTGGTTAGGTTTGCTGATGACCAAGCATTAGTTGCTCAGTCAGCCAAGGGGTTACAAGCATCACTGAGTGAATTGGAGGTTCAGTGCGATAGATATGGGATGAGAATTAATATTAATAAAACAAATGTTATGCGATTTTCCAGAAAGAAAAGGCTAAGCTAAACATCAAAATGAGAGGGGGAAAATAGACTAGGTAGAACAGTTTACATATCTCGGATTTGTTTTGGACCAACACAGTCAAAGTAGTAGGGACGCAAGGAGAAGAATTGCGTTAGGCAAGGAGGAGGGAGTTGATGACGGGGACGTTCAGTAGGGAGGTTAAGAAAAGACTCGTAAAAACTCTGATATGGAGCGTAGCTATGTACGGCGCGGAAACGTGGTCGCTGAAGCAGGAGGGTAAACGTAGATTAGAGGCTTTTGAAATGTGGGTGTGTAGAAGAATGGAGAAGGTGAAATTGACCGAAAGGAAAACAAATGAGGAAGTGCTAGGGATGGTGGGTGAGGAGTGGAGTTTGTTGAGAGAAATCCTATGGAGGCAGGAAAAATGGATGAAAGACGTATTGAGCGGCAGTGGGATGTCGAAGACGGTAATAGAGGGGAGAATGTTGGGCAAGCGAGGAAAGGGCAGGAACAGGATAAGGATGTTGGACGAGATGAAATGGGAAAAGAAATACTCAGAGATGAAGTGAGTCCTGATGCAGAGTAAGTTGGTGGATTGCGTGTTTTTGGAGTTACGAAATATGTATTTGATAGTTGTGTCCATCCAAACACCTACCTCAACCGGTAGATTATCTAATAAATAAAAAATATAAATGTTCATACCTACTTATATATTCACACCTTGAAATAAAAATGCGTGCCACATGCCGAATAAATATTCATTGGCATTGATAACACAGGCCTACAAAAAATATTTTTTTTTGGTGCCGGGAACCTTTGTGCTAATTTTAGCTATATTTGTAAAGCTGAATCCAAATATGAAATCCGTTTTTATTTAATAGCTCTACTTTTTTTGGTATGGCACATCCTACGATTAGTTGTATTAATATTTGATAAAAAAAACCATAAACGTAGTAATGAACCTGAAGGTCGGTTTAGTAGGTGATGGTAGAGCTCATCCGTGTACCAAGCCCGACGGCGTGTGAATTTCACACATCAGGGTAGGGGTAGTTCCTTTCCCTCTGCCGGTTATGGTTTCCCAGGAAGATCTGGTACCCGAAAAATCAACTAACTTGGGTGGAGCAGCAGGTGCCCTGAGTGCCTTGCCCGGGAATCGAACCCGGGAACCTCCGGTCAGTAGTTAAACGCTCTACCCACTAGACCAGCGTGTTCCTTATATTTTCATTAAACTGTCAATAAGTTTTATGTATATTTCTATATTGGAGGCCAATGAGATTAAAAAACAACAATTGTTTGTGTCGACTTCGGTAAAAGATGGCGAAATTAGTTCATAAGGTATCCGTTAGATGGCATCCACGTTTTCTGTTCCCTTGACAGCCATTTTTGTTTCATTATGTTGACCTTGGCTATTCGGAGCAGGTGGACGGACTTTACTTCTAAGTGTAACTTTTTGTAAAACGTCATCTAAAAATGAGCTCAAGTCGAAGATGCTGTGTTAATGATCCTGATGTGTTTTGTTACGTTTGGGGGAATATATGGTAAAAGTAAATAGGAAAAATATTACAGACTTTGTGAAACGTGCATACTTGGGATATTTTGGTGTTAAGCTTGGTGACCAAGATAAAACATGGGCACCGCATTTTGTGTGTAAAACATGTACTGAACATCTGCGGCAATGGACAACAGGACAAAGGAAAAGTCTAAAATTTGGTGTGCCAATGATGTGGAGAGAACCGATGAACCATAATGACGACTATTATTTTTGCATAGTAAATGTTTCGGGAATAAATCGAAAAAATCGCCACAAGTGGACAAATCCAGATTTGCCTTCAGCTAGACGCCCGGTACCCCATTCAGAAGAAATACCGATCCCAATATTTCAGACGTTACCTGAAATATCTAAGGAAGAATTTGAGTTATTTGAAAACATTTCTCATTCTATTGACGATAGTGGCAGTGACTACGAGGGGGTATCAACAGTTCCTCAACTATTTAATCAATATGAACTAAGCGATCTTGCTAGAGAACTGAACTTATCGAAGGAAGCATCCGAACTACTAGCATCAAGACTGCAAGAAAAGAATTTACTGTAACCCGGTACGAAAATAAGTTTTTATCGCACAAGGGAAAAGGATATGCTACCCTTCTTTAATCAAGAAGACAATCTTACATTTTGTTTAGACGTTAAGGGTCTTTTGGAAAAAATGGGACTACTATCACAATATGATGCTAATGATTGGCGTTTGTTTATTGATAGCTCCAAGCGTAGTCTAAAATGTGTACCTCTTCACAATGGTTACAGGTTTGGCGCAATACCAATCGCTCATTCAACTAAAATGAAAGAAGAATACGATACAATAGCATTAGTCTTACAGAAGATAAAATACCAGGAACATCGCTGGGTGATTTGAGTAGATTTAAAAATGGTGAACTTTCTTCTTAGGCAGCAAAGTGGCTACACAAAATATCCTTGTTTCTTGTGCCTCTGGGATAGCAGGGACAGACCAAACCACTGGATTAAGAAGGAGTGGCCTAAGAGAGAAAACTTGGTTGTTGGGAAAGAAAACATCATTGCTGAATCTTTAGTTGAAAGAGAGAAAATCATCTTACCGCCTCTACATATTAAACTAGGCCTAATGAAGCAATTTGTAAAGGCTCTTGACAAGGATGGACCATGCTTCGGCTACTTAAGACTAAAGATGCCCCATATAAGTATTGAAAAACTTAAAGCTGGTTTTTTGAGGGGCCACAAATCAGACAACTTACAAAGGATCCTGCTTTTGTCGAGTCAATGAATGAGATTGAAAAAATTAGTAGGATGTCATTTGTTGAGGTCATAAAATTTTTTCTAGGAAATCACAAAAGTGAAAATTATATTGACCTGGTAAACATTATGCTCAGTAACTTCAAATCACTTGGATGTAATATGAGCACAAAAGTTCACTACTACACAGCCACTTAGACAATTTTATTGGAAATTTAGGAGACACAAGTGAAGAACAAGGTGAAAGATTTCACCAGGATATAAAAACAATGGAAGCTCGCTACCAAGGAAGATGGGATAACCATATGATGGCAGATTATTGCTGGTGCTTAAAACGAGACTGTTTCAACAAAGTGCACTCAAGAAAATCGCGCAAAAGAAGCTTCCGATGTGTTGAGTGATGTTTTTATGAGTTTTTTTCTTTTCAATTTGTTTTATTACAGTAAAAAATTTTAGTATTTGTGTTCAATTGTATTGTAAAATTCTGTTGTGTTTGTGGGTGATTGAACAGCCCTAGAAATAAATCAAGTCTTTATATTTAGTGGGTTTTATTATTAATATAATATTCCCATATCATCATGTAGAAGATTTTTTTATGTAAGTAACAACATAACAATATCTTGAAAACTATAGCTGATAGGAAAAAACAAGTGTTATAGTTGGATTCAGCACCGCAATTGTTCTTTTAATCATCATTAAATGCTCCGGCACCAAAACCACTGTTGGCCTGTGTAATAGGAAGAGGGATAGAAGCTCATAAATGACAAGCACAGCACAGGTGTGGAAAGCGGAATGAAGTAGATTACAAGTGCAAAAATTTCCTTTGCAATATAGCGGCTTTTAAAAGCTAGCGGCTTGTAAAAGCTAGCGGCTTTTAAAAGCCGGTTTTTTCGGGGTAACTTCCTCGTCTGCCAACTCTGAGATCGCGGGTTTGACTTCCTCCTAGGTGGTTTTTCCTTTACCTAGGTCTTGGGTGTATGGAACCTTATAGTCGTCATATCAATATGTAAATTCCGATGTAAATGTTGAAGTGCTGTGTTTGGACTAATACAAAATAAGTAAATAAAACTAAATATCCTTTTCATATCGTCCAAAGAATATTGTGTAGCAAATTTTCACGAAAAACATGACAACCGAACCCGTGACCTGTCATTCGCCGGGCCCAGGTTCTGATTCACTTCCTCCGTAAATGAATATTTAAAATTTTTTTGGTGCTACGCCTCAAGCTAGAAATGTTTCCTGGTCATAAATTTTTAAAATACATTGATTGTATTCTCCGTTGATGAATATCACTTGAATAGCTCATACACGTTTAGGTGTCATTTTAGATTACTTCAGATAGGCCGGAGGGAACAAAATATGTCGTGGTTACGCTCGTTTGCCACGCGTCCTTATGCCCTGGGAAATGACTGCAGAATAGCAAAGCGTGAAGAAGGCGCCGCACTCACGCTGGTCTCGGATATCCTGACGTGTTCTGTGAAATGAAATCATGCATGCAGATTTCGTTGTCTCTCACCGTCCGTATTTTTTGCTCCAGCCTTGCAGGGAAGGAGTGCGGGAGAAGTGAAGTTGGGCAGGCGCGTCGGGAGCAATCGACTAAGAGTGGTCCAGTGAAGGAAGGAGCGGAACTGCTTGGCACTCTTTCCCTCTTTCCGTGGGCAAAAGCAAGGAGGGCGCAATTGAGTGTGCGGAGGGCATGTGTGAATGGGCGATGGGTTGAAGGGATAGTGTGGATGGAGTGGTGCGCGGGCAAGGGTGCTGTTAAATCTTCCTGGCGTGAGAGTCGGTATTAATCCAGCTCAGGGTGCTTGCAAAAGGGATAACGGGGGGAGATGAGGGGGTAGGGGACGGGATATTTCTTCGTGGCGATAATTATTTATCCTGAGTTTCAGGGATGTGGAACATTGACTTATGTAAAAGGCCGGGCAGAGTTAATGAGCCAGAAGTTGGACGACATTCTTGGATGTGCAGGAGGATTAGGGGAAGCGCGGGAGAGAGTAAAAATGTGGGATGGAGTGGTGAAAATAGGACAAGTTTTGCATCTAACTCGCAACAATGGAGTGGGTGTGATTCTGGGTGTAGCAGGGGATTTAGAAAGAGGCTTAGTGGATTTAAGGATATCTGATAGGTTGACGGGCCTTTTGAAGGTGAGAGATGGTATTTGGGAAGAAGTTTGGACGAAACGTTCTAATTTTTGAATTCTGGTTGGGATACTGATCTTTGAGGATGAATTTGAATGCCTAGGAAGTAGGTGGTACACATTGAGAGAGGGTGGGAGTCTTTGGTTGAGGGAGGCATGGGGGTGCAGGAATGTTTGAGGATTTTTTTATTGAGGAGAAAATCTGAGTATCCGCGTTGGAGGAGGGTGTGGTGAAGGCTGATAAGGTATTTTTCTAGAGCATGTATGTATTGCATTAGTATCATTTCCGATGGCTTATGTATTAAAATCTCTGTATCAGGCCTACCTCCAGACCTAAATCCATGTCTACATGCAATCAAGTTTCACCAATTATTTCTTTTTGCACGTTCATCCGGAATCAATATAACAGTCTCATGCACAAATATCACAATTTCATGCATTCCCTCATAAACATCTTTTCTCTCACTTCCCCACATCTCATCCCCTAAGTGAACCAAATACTTAAATCGGATCTCCGTTCCCTTGAGTTGCAGAAAAACCCCGAAAAAATTGTCCAATCTTTGCACTTCTAACTTCCGCCTAGGCCTTGGTTTACCTATCCAACTTGTCAAGCCTAGCCCTTCTCTCCACCCCTTTACTTATGAAATTAAACCTAATGATTAACAATAATTATGAAATTAAACCTAATGATTAATAGGGACGGACGGAGGCATTCGTATTGCGACGTTAGAGGTGAAATTCTTGGATCGATGCAAGACGAACCGATGCGAAAGCATTTGACAAGGACGTTTTCGTTGGTGAAGAATGAAAGTTAGAGGTTCGAAGGTGATAATATACCGCCCTAATTCTAACCACAACGCTCACCGGGACGGTGTATGTGTGCCCGTATGGGCCGACAATGAACGCTTGGAACTCTTGGACGAAGCCAGCTAGCCTCACGCCGAAGTTCCTTCCATAACTCGGCGGGCAGCTTCCGGGAAACCAAAGCTCTTGGGTTCCGGGGGAAGTATGGTTGCAAAGCTCAACATTAAAGGAATTGACGGAAGGGCACCAAGAGAAGTGGAGCCAGCGGCTTAATTTGACTCAACACGGGAAACCTCACCAGACCCAGATACCGGTAGGATTGACAGAATAAGAGCTCTTTCTTGATTCGGTGGGTGGTGGTGCATGTCCGTTCTTGGTTGGTGGAGCGATTTGTCTGGTCAATTTTCATTCTCTCTCTGACCCTCTACCTGAGCAAACCTGCTTTTAGATTGCTCCTTCGAACCAGTTTAACCCACCAGATGATACCTGCCTGCCAGCGTGCTGCTTGGTGCTTTTGCATCTAATGAAGTGTAGTGTAGAGTCAACGCATACATAGTTTCGTTTGTATAGTCTTCGTTTTGTTTGTGGTTAGTTAACCTTAGTGTGTGTTAGTAGTGCTTCTCAGTGAATTATGGTGGTTTTTGTCCTTCTACTCTGATTGTTTATCGGTGAGTGTTTTCCCTTTTCTACTATATTTTTTTCCTCTGACAAACAGACTTTATTTAAGAATCGTTATATCCGTTTAGGCTTCATTTCCGTTTCAAAGTGTAACATATGGAGTGAGTTAAATTTAGCTAACCCCTCTTAGAAATCTTAGCATAGTGTATGCAGGTTAACTTTTGTTGGGCATTTGGTTGTTAATTAGGATGGTTTCACCTAGGTCCCCTGTTGGCAAGCTCGAAGGCACTGGCGAAAGCGCAGCTCTAAGAGCTCATATCGTCTTGTTTGGAGAGGATGGTGCGGGAGCTTCGATCTGAGATCGCCGGTGGGAGGGCTTCTCCAAGGAGAGGTGGTGCTCGGGGTGGGAATACGAAAACCCACCGACCCAAAGGGATGCACGGATTCGTCCGAATGCTAGGTGGTGACCTAACACCCCTCGGGAACACGCACTTGCGGCGGCTAGCGGGGCAGTATGTAGACGTGTGAATGCTACACGTGACTGGGCGATTAGAGACCTACCTCGTGTCCCATCTCTCAACGAAGGAGTATCCCATGACGGCAGGTCGGACGATTGGACAGTTGTATCTCGGGGCAAGGGGAAGCTAAAGCTGCGGCAAGGATTGGAATCTTTGGAGGCAGATACCATCCCCGTCTCCAACAGGTACCAGGTGTTGTCGGATGACAGCACCACCGCACCTGCAGCTCCTACCCCTACTCCGAGGGCACTGCCTAGAGTAAGACATCAGCGCTCGAGAAGGGAGGGAATCGTTATATTAGGTAGTTCTAACGTCCGGCATACAACGCATCTGCGGCGCCAGGGCCCAAAAGGAGGGAGGTGCTGGAATATTGTCGTCCTGGTGTAGACCACGGGGCGGGGTACACCAGGCGACGCAGGCGGTGACAGCGGCCGTTAGTCTCATGCGTTGCTCAAAGCTACACACTGTGGCTCATATCGGAACAAACGACGACTAGATCGGAAGAGATCCTACGCTCCTTTAAGGAGATGCACTCGGAGGTGAAACGGGTTGAGGGAGAGTTGAAAGGCCCTCTTAAATTAAGTATTTGTAGTATTGTGCCACTTACTGACCGCAGAAGGCTCGTTTGGAGCCGAATAGAGGCTATAAACGAGAGATTGTTGGGATTCTGTCGGGAAATCGGAGCGGACTTTGTTGATCTGAGACCTGTCCTCTCATTGTGTCGGGTATCCCTAAATCGCTCCGGGGTCCATTTTACTGCCGGGGAATCACAGTGTGTAGCGCGTAGGTTACACGAACACGTTTTTAGGGTTTAGCATAGTTGGAAGGCAAGGGTGCAGGTCATATATTGGGATAAATAAAGTAGAATCCAGCGCATTTTGTCACTTGAGATCAGGTTATGCCTCACAGATCCCTAAAATAACAGAACAAACAACTACTTGCTATAAAACAACATATAACCCATGCAAAGTTAACAAAATTGGTGCCTCGAAAGACGTAACAGATAGTAATTCGTGCGAATGTAACACCTCAGCCTCTATTAACCACGAATCGCGGCGAAACAGTTTTCTGAGCATACATAAAACCATAAAATAAAAATTGATTGGCCAAATTAAAATTGTGAGATTACATTGCCGAAGCATTAGAAACAAAATATCGGATATTGAACGTATCTTTGTAAGCACAAACTTGTGTCTGACCGAAATTTAGGACCCGTTTGTGGAGAAGTGTAGTGAACTGGAGAGTTCACATCTTAGTAGCTATCTACATCTACATAATACCCCGCAAGCCTCCGCATGGGCGTGTGGCAGGGGGTGATAGGCCACCGCCCAGAAAAAGGAAATGAGAAACCATGTGGAAACTTATTAAATACCTTCTGAAAATTTACAAAGATCGCATCCACTTGCCTAACACTTTCACCCGATAGCAGTAAGTCATGCGTGAATGGTCCTAATTGGGTCTCGCATGAGTGGATTTTTCTGAATCCGTGTTGATTGCCACTTAAAAAGTTAATGTTATTAAGATGTCTCATTATGGAACTGACAATTATGTGCTCAAAAAGTTTGCATCATATGGAAGTGAGAGAAATGGGTCTGTAATTGCTGGGGTCCTCCCCGTCACCACTTTTAAAAATAGGCGTTATTTACGCGGTTTTCCAATTCTTAGGAACTTTGCACATTTTGAGGGATTTTTAAATAAACGGTACGGCTATGTTAGTAGCTAAATATTTTATCACCCTACTGGTATGGGTATACCTAATTGCATAGCCTAATTATCGGAGGTGATTTTACTATTCTCACAATAGATTGGGATTCGAACAGTTTTATAAATGGAGGTAAAGACAAGGATCTATGCGAGTCCCTCTTATTTGCGTTCACCTCGAATTCCCTACATAAATTAGTCACTTCACCAACAAGGGGAAAGAAAATTCTTGATTTGTTAGCCACAAATATATCCGAAAAGGTCCTAAATATACAAGTTGTTGACGGAATAGTGATCACAGGGCTGTAAACGCTAAATTTTCTCTAAGCGTAGATAAAGTTAACAAACCTAAGAGAAAGGTTTATTTGTTCAATAAAGCGGACTATGATACCTTAAAATGTAAATTTAAAAGTTCTTTTTTTATATTTGACGAATTAAGCAAAATTAGTAGTCTCGAGGATACTTGGAATAATATTCTTACGATAACACGTTCAGCAATACAGAGGTTTATACCTAGTAAATATTTAAAAGAGAATAAGGAACCCCGATGGTACAACTCTGAAGTACGGAAATCTCTTAGGCGGCAAAGAGTGTGCCATTCCAGAATGAAAAACGCAGTTAAAGATTCCTCCTTTGATAAAATCAACGAAACCATACAGAACTACAAAGCATCTAGGTCCACTGCCAAGAAGGCCTTCCGGAAGGCGCTAGCGGAATTCAAAAGGAAAAAAATTAGGCGAACATTTGAACGATAACCCAAAGATGTTTTGGTCCTACGTCAGGGAAGTGCAGGGAAAAAAGTCCATCGTAAACTCATTGAATACCGAAAAGGGGGATAAAGTAACGAGTAGTTTAGATAAAGCCAACATATTAAACTCATTCTTCTAAAGCGTTTTCAACATATCCTCACAAAATAATCCGAGAACCTTCCGAAAACATTTCAGCAGTCAATGGAAGCAATCAATATTTCCACCCGCGAAATAGAATTACTCTTTAAAAACATAGACCCCAACAAATCTTCGGGACCTGATGAGATACCGGCGCGCGTGTATAAAGAACTGTCGGCTGAAATTGCCCCATTTTTAGATATAATATATAAGAAATCATTAGCAGAAGAAAGCGTGCCAAACGGCTGGAAGGTAGCTTCGGTAACACGCATATTTAAAAACGGAGACAGGGAGGACCCAGGTAATTATAGGCCAATATCGCTGACTTCCATTTCCTGCAAGATTCTTGAACACATCATTGTTAGTTCCATGATGAGGCACCTCGATAGCCAAGATTTATTAATTAATAACCAACACGGCTTCCGTAAGGGTAGATCCTGCGAAACTCAACTTGCACTTTTTGTACATGATGTATTGAACTCCGGTGAAAGTAATATTCCAGTTGATGCAATATTCCTAGATTTTAAGAAAGCTTTCGATAAAGTCCCTCATTGCAAATTACTGGCGAAATTGGAAAATTATGGAATACACGAAAGTATTATTTACTGGATTAAACAATTCTTAAGTGATCGTGTCCAAACAGTCGTCCTGGACGGTGTAACATCCGATACTGTCAAGGTCACGTCGGGTGTACCACAAGGAAGTGTCATAGATCCCCTCCTTTTCCTTATTTACATAAATGACCTCAGTACCGTAGTTAATTGCAAGCTCGGTCTTTTCGCTGATGATGCAGTAATTTATGGGGATATCCGAAGTCAAGAAGACAGAGTCGTGTTAGCCAGCGACCTCCAAAATCGCGAGGGTAGATTCTTTTAAATACTTGGGTGTAACAATTACTCACGATCTGTCCTGGGGAAAACACATACGAGAATATGCGTTCGTGCTAATAAAAAATTGGGATTTGTGAAAAGAGTGCTAGGTAAATGCGACGAAAAGGTGAAAGAACGATGTTTCCTTGCCTTGGTCAGGCCCCACCTAGAGTATGCTGCCAGTATATGGGATCCTCATAATATAAATTTGGTTTCGGAATTAGATCGACTTCAGCGGAGGGGGGCTAGATTTGTCAAACATTGTTATGACCAACTCAGCAGCGTATCCACTTTGCTCGACAATTTAGGTTGGGATTCTCTTACACAGCGGCGTTTCCAATATAGATTAAACTTATTAAAAACTTTAAAAGATGGGCCCTTTTCCGATGACATCAAGGGTATAATACGAACCCCAACGTATTACGGTCGAAGGGATCACGAACATAAGACTAAAGAGATAGACTGCAAGACTGACAGGTTTAAAATGTCATTTTTTCCAAGAACGATAAGGGACCAGAATGCTTGTAGCCGAAATTCCCCAGGACATAGTTCATTACAATAAGTATTAACGTACAGGTTAGGGACTGCGCGAGGATATGTGTGTATGTATGTGTATTTATATATGTATATTTTAATATATGTATATATATATATGTGTGTGTGCATATATATATATATATATATATCCGCATACATTTTGTCATCCTTGTCCTGTGTTTTGACTTATCAAGCCCTTATGATGACTTGGTGAGTTGATGCCTTGGTCATGGGTGTTGTGGGATCTGTGGATGAATTGTTAGTTTGCTGTGTCGCTTGTTACTATTTCCGCATCCTCCTTATTCCATCTGCGCTCCCCTCTGGCCTCCCTTTCCCCCTCCATAACCTCCTCCTTCACCCCTCTCCCACCACCTGTTCCCCGCTTTCTCCCCCTCCATATACCCCTCCTTCACCCCTTCCCCACTACCTGTTTTTTCCCCTCTCCCTCGTCCCATACTCTCTCTGCACCGCGTACCCTTTTCCTCAGTCATATCTTATCTTCCGAAGAAGACGGAGCTCGAGTCCGTCGAAATTATCAAGATATTATTGTGAGTGTTCTTTTTATGTGTTCTCGTGCTGTGTGTTACTGTCTAAGTTTTTTATTCAACACTTTCGTGTTACTTTGAAGAAATTATATATATATATCTGTATGTGTGTATGTGTGTGTGTGTGCGTGTGTGCGTGCGTGTGTGCGTGCGTGCGTGCGTGCGTGTGTGCGCGTGTGCGTGCGTGCGTGTGCGCGCGTGCGTGTGTGCGTGCGCGCGTGTGTGCGTGCGTGCATGTGTGCGTGTGTCTGTGTGTGTGAATATATATATGTATATATTTTTTCTTACAGGTTTCCCCCACCTTTCCTCACCTAACCCCCTCAACCCTTACCCTACCCTCATGGTGCTACACCCCCTGCCACACACGTTTTTGGTGCCTCGCTGGGTATTTATGTAGATGTATGTTTTCAGGACACGGGATTATTTGGTTTTAATCTCTTTGAGCAATTTGACAATTCCTTGTTCGTCCGTTGTTATTTTTGCCATGGGTTCATTACGTTCAGCCAAAGATACGAAGTCGACGAAAATAGCATAGGAAGCGCTTGGTGTAAAATAAAAGACTACAACGACAGAAGCTTATTCGTATGCCCCTTTTATAGACCCCCAGGTTCTAGTACATATATTCTACACAAGCTCAACGACCAAATATACTTCCTTAGTAACAAACATGGCAACAGTATTATTATAATCGATGGTGACATAATTCTGCCGTCAATTTACTGGGTACAACACTGGGTATTTAACAGTCCTGCGTACGAAAATCCGCCAAAAACAGAGATTCATGCGAAGAACTCCTTCATATATTTACACAACACTCTTTAGAACAAATTTTTAAAACGCTCACAACATGCCACAGCATCCTTGACATCCTTGAATTTTCTACGCTCAAAATTGTAGCAGAAATTGAAATAATGGACGGAATCAGAGACCAAAAGGCTATTTTTGTAGAGTTGAAAACAAAGGTCGTAAAAATGAACAAAGAAAAGCCTAAAATATACCTTTCAACAAGGCGAATTTTAACAGACTACGAGAATATTTTAAAAATAAATTGCCAGAATACAAGACAAAAACAATGGCAACCGATACAGAGAACAGCTGGAGTTATTTCTTGAATTTTTGCGCGAAGGAATGAAGGCGTACATCCCACTCAAACTGAAATGCGACAATAGGGAACCTAGATGGTACAACGGGGAAGTAAGATCGGCATTAAGAAGGCAAAGAGGATTACAATCAAATAAAGAGTTTAAAAAGTGACGCTATATCTTATGTGAATACATCAAAACACAAACTTATAGGGAATGTCCTAGAATAACAAAAAGTATCATGCGCACAGCCCTACGCACTTTTAAATGTAAAATGCTAGGCGAGTACCTTGAGGAAAATCCAAAGTCTTTCTGATTCTATGTTAGGGCAATACAGAGTAAACGTCCAACTGTACATTCATTGAAGACGGAAAACCGAGATATTATTACTGATAGCGTAAACACCCCACACACATCCAAGCCCACAAACTACCAACAAACATACACATGCACAATCTTTGAATTTTTTATTTTGTTCCAGCTAGCAAACTTAAATGTTCTTGATATTTCTAAATGGACTTCGGAATCTTACTGTTATGATTTCTGATTGTTCTGGGAAAGAATGAGTATTTGAATCTATCTGTATTGGAATCTATCTCCCTTATTTCATCTTTGTGGTCTGATCTACCTAAGTAGGGTGGGGCAATTATAATTCCTTTAGTGTCATCGTTATACTCGTTGGTTCTGAATCTCTCTAAAAGTCTATGTCTCGCTTGTTCTCTACGTATTATAAGTGGCTCCTAGCCTAAATCCCCTAAGAGACCTGTCACACTTCTGTTCTTATAAAAACAATTTTTAACGAATCTGGCGGGTTTTCTCTGGACTTAATCTAATTCTTTTTGCCAAATTTTCTCCCAAGGATCCCAAATACTTGCGGCATATTCCAAATGTGGTCTAACCATAATAAAATAACACCTTTCTTTAACTTTCTCATTAAATTTCCCCACCACCCGTTTAATGAAGTCCAGTTTCTTAAAAGTGGGTCCGCATATTGTCCTGTTATGTGCTCCCCATGAAAGGCGTGGTGTTACAACTAACCCCAAATATTTTACTCGTGTGGCCGTAGTTAGTATTGAAGCTTGTATTTCGTAGTTTAAGTCCTGTTCGCCACTTCCTTAGTTCCAAAAGTTCAAAACTGCGCATTTGTCTATATTAAGCATTAATCCCCGTTTCATGCACCAATCCGACATTGTGTCAAAGTCTCCAGAGAGTCCCTGTATACCACTGTGTCGTCAGCAAATAATCTGAGATTGCTACTAACGTGTATAACGTACGTGTAATATGTATATAAAGAACAGAGGAGGCCCTATTACACCTCCCTGGGGGACGCCCGAAGTTACATCTCTTTCGTTTGAGCACAACCCATCGATGACTACTATTTGTTTGCGATTTGACAAGAAGTATCTAATTCAATTAATAATTTTCTCATTGATTCCATTAGTCCTGTCCTTTATTATGACATCTTGTATTTTCAAATAAAAGTGCATTCACGAAGATTCTGGTCATCCCCACTGGATACTTAGCGATTTTAAATTTCTTTTTCCAAATATATTATTACATTTTAGAATATTAAAAAAATCCTAAATTGTTTGACCATGCTCCTTGTACAAAACCTGTCAAATATTATGTCAATGACATTATCATTTATGGGATTTGCAAAGGATTTCGGAAATGTTTAACGCTCAGACGATTATACATGGTCTGCCAGTAGTCTAGAAAGAAAAGCTGTATCACGCGCCCATAGAATTTTCATGAGCGAATAAATCGTACAGTTCAGCATTCATTTTCGGCCCATACGAGCACACATACGCCGTTCCGTTGAGCGAAAACCCACCCTAACTGGTCATTTAACATATAAGATAAAACCATGACATTCCAAAAAACCTCTCATCCGTGTGCGTGTTGTTTGCGAGAAACGAAAAACTTAAGCTTATGAGTAAACTATGCTATAATAGAGGTTACAATGATGGTTGAAGCCGACCGTTCACGGCTCTTTTAGAAACCAAGTTACACTAGGCGGAGGAAAGTTATTACATGGCATACAATTGGAAAGATTATGCGTGAATTTGGAGTATTGTCCGTAAAGGTGGACTAAGGCGGAATACAAACGCGAGATACTAACTACCATGAAGAGGAGAATGAATAAAACTTAATATTATCAGACAAAGGTAAGACTCATAGGCGAGTTACGTCCTTAGGCAGTGTGTATGTATGCTTACAGTTGATATCGTAATCCCAGATGTCAGATAGCAGAGCATTTCCAGTTTTGCCGAGTCGCGAACGAAAGTTCGCGACCTGAGAACGGATGAAGTCCGCGGCGGACGGAAGACGATGAGCGGCACGCTCCTCGGCCATCCGCGTGAGGCGGCTAACCATTAACAACCGCCGGATGGAGATGTTTTGTATTGTTTCGAGGTGTTGCCATATCGTCTTCCGTAATGCAAAAGTAGGGCAGGCAAAGAGAAATTTCGGCCGGACGATAGCCGTGAATAGGTGCACCCGGTCCGTATGACTGATCGGGGAGGTCGCCGACGCAAGACAGCGAAGTTGATTGACAGCAACGGTAGCTTTCGCACGGTAAAAGTCCAGGTGGGGTTTGAAGGTGAGTTTGTTGTCGAGAATGACGCCAAGGAAACGGTGCGACGGAGCTCTCAGAATGCAATGTGCATGTAGAGTAAGCGGCAGGTGTGGTGTGCGTGGGCGGCTTCGGGTGAAGTGGACATGAGTGCTTTTGCCGCGTTAATCCGAATTTACCATGTTTTGGTCCACTTTTGAAGTTTCCGTAGGTGAGTGTTGAGGTGTCGGATGTTCGCCGAGCGCAAACGAGACGTGGCGGCAATGGCGGTGTCGTCTGCATACATGTATAGGGACATGTGGGGCGTTGTCGGCATGTCATTGTGGAATAAATTAAACAAGAATGGACTGAGGAGAGAGCCCTGGGGGACACCCGCCTCAGCATTCTTTACATCTGAGAGGGAATCACCCATCTGCACACGAAAATGACGATCAGAAAGGAAACTGCGGAGGATAAGGATGAGGGAAGGCGGGAAACCGTACTGGTTCATTTTAAATAGGAGGCCGTTGGGCCAGACCGTATCGAAAGCACGGGCGACGTCAATGAAGGCGGCATCCGTGAAACGACGGAGATTAAAGCCGTGCGAGATGCGTTCGCACAAGCGAAGAATCTGATGGTCCGCGAAGACGCGAGAGCGAAAGCCGAATTGCTCTGGGCGAAGGATGTCATGAGCGTGGGCGTGAGATTCGAGCTGGGTCAAAAGGACCCGTTCAAAAATTTTGGACAGGTTCGAGAGCAAGGTTATAGGGTGACAGTAACCCGGAATCGTTGCGTCCTTCCCCGGCTTTGGGATGAGGATAACCTTCCCTGTTTTCCAAGGGGACGGGAAGTAGGCGCAAATTAGAACATGCTATGGCCGAAAAACGCCAATGCGCGTTACTCATAAAAAATGTATCTCTAGAAGATGCAGTTTGTGTCCTTAAGTCTTTTAAAAATGTGTTAAGTATTATGCCCATGCTCCGCCGTCGTACGTTCAAGCACTTTTTGCTCTCTCCCACACTTCTCATATTTTTGCTCTCCTCCTGCCCTTACGTGATATATCTTTGAATGCACTTATTTTCATTCCATAACGAGTCTTTCCCCCATTTAAATCCTACCCGAGTGCAGCGTCGGGCCACTTGTTTCGAAAAGGAGCACTTAGTTTGCGTTAGTATCCAATACGCTGTAACACTATTTGCCTATTTGCCGAACATATTGAAAATTTACTCCTGGAAGTAAATATTGTATATATTTAAAGAACAGTTTTGACGGAGTGAATTTTGGCAGTGCGCCTATTAAACTTAAAGTTCCGGTCAAACTTTCCATTTTGAAAACGAATATGCTTCAATTTTCCCCGATAGTTTGTTAGCGGCGCTACAGACATAAATTTGGACCACTACGTGGAACCCAATTTTGGACTACTCGTACCTCAAGAATTGCGAAACTGCTCCTGATCTAAACCCAGTCGTGAAATTTATGCGTTGAAATCATTTCTGCTTTTACTATGGCCTTGATATGTTCGGAAATTCATCCGGACTAATGCAACTTTTTTTTACCTGAGACAGCCTTCATATAACGTATCCATGACTTAGAAGAACGTATTCTAACATCTGACTTTGATAAATAACACATCACTTTTCTCTTTCTTTTAAGATGGATAATAATAAGATCGGATTTTGAACTTTTACCGTTCATCCTTTCAAATTGTTACTTGTTTATTTTATTTATTGAGTTCAAAAACAGCATCGCGCCAAGTACATTGGGCAAGTAACAAAGGAAAACAAGCGGCTATAATAAAATTTAGCGCATGCAAACAAAGTTAATTAGACAAAAAACAAAAAATAAAAGCAACAAATAAAAGAATTTATAGAATTATACAGTATTTATATTAGACATTGTCTGTTAATGTTCCTGTTAATAGAGACCTCGGGTTAGGACCAGAGATCTCTGGTTAGGATAATGAGTGCAAAATTAGTATCGTAACAATATTACAGATGTTCTGGCTGTCATCCCATTACCGTAAACAATTGAAAGAGCTATTTTTCAGATTCAAGGGAACTACGGGAGAAACTTGGATAGTAACGTTTGATGTAGTACTCCGCTAATTACCATTACAATGCAACAATTTCAAACTAAAAATGGTTCGTCTTCACCGGGATTGCCCACGTACGAGATGTGTTCATAAAGTAAAGCCCGTTTGGTCACAGGAAAAAATATACTCATAGGAAACACATTTTATAGGCACTTTTAGTTAGCTACAAACCTACTTCACTTATCTACATAATCGCCGTTCACTTCTAAGCATTTTTCGTACCGCTGCACCAACTTCTTTAACCCCTCTGCATAGAAACTCGCCGCCTGAGGGTTGAACCAATCGACAACGCCATTCTTGAGTTCCTCTTCGGTTTCGAAACGTTGTCCACCGAACCACTGTTTCAAGTGCAAGAAGAGGAAGTAGCAATGCTGGGTGTAAGGTCAGGACTGTACGGTGGGTGGTTTAAAGAGTTCCCAACGACCCAAAAACTCTCGTCCACTGGACATTCTTTGCTCTTTGTGGTGGTCGGTGAGCATTTTCGGTACCCACCTTGCACGCATTGTGTGGTATCCGAGGTTTTCCGTAAAAATATTGTAGACAGTAGTGCGTCCAAGTTGAGGAAATTGTTCAGCCAGGCCATTAATTGTCAATCGACGATCACAACGCAGCTTTTGTTCCACTTGCGAAACAATTTCATCGGTCTGAATACTGGGCCTACCACTTCGCTCTTCGTCATGGACATTTTTCGTTCATTTTTAAAATCACAGCACCATTGTCTAACCTTTTCTTCATTCATAACTGTAGGTCCATAAACTAGGCATAACTCTCGATGAATTTCAGCAGCCGACAATCCTTTTGCATACAGGAATCGTATGACAGAACGCACTTCACAGCTGGCGGGATCAACGATTGTCGCGGACATTGCTGTTTGCATGCACGGACAAGCAAACGACTTCTGAAACAAAACAAATGCTGCTTTAGCTTCTAAATAAATCAGTAGATGGCGCTGCAGGAGAAAAATTGTGTTCTGAAGCGCCAATATTTAAATATAAGCAAACGGTACTTACTTTAAGAATACTCCTCGTATATGAGCAAATACAGTCAACTATAATAAAATATTAGCGAGTCACTTTTACACTTTGAAGTATTTGCTTAGTAATAGTATTTGCATAGCAATTTTAACGTTTTAAATAGAAATTCCTTCTTGAATACTGATACGACTGAAAAAATAACCAAGGGTAAAATTTTTATCCATAGTCGGAGTCAATATTTAATATTGTATTCCTTCATTTTCCCAGATGGACGAGAGGAGGGCGTATTCTCTCTCAAGCTGCTATATGGAGCTGTTCTTTTTCCCTTTATGATGTAAAGGGAAATATTTCCTCATCTCTTTCCAGTTAACAGTACTAAAAATCAATCATTTCGTGGTTCATGGGGATGCTGTCCTCACTGCGTTTCGCATTTATATCACTTTCCTCACCCAAGTGTTCATTCGAGCTCTTCTGACTAGATATCCCCATATTTTCCCATAACATTAAACGGCCTACACAACTCATCCGTGGGGTGCTATCACGAAAAATCTACCTTATTTAATGAGTAGACTTGGATATAACGACTTATAATTGAAAAAAAAGTTCTATTTATATGTTATGCCATATCATCTCGAATATTCGGCACAATTTACTACACATCTGAAAAACGTTTTCGAGAAAATGTTACCAAATGTAACAGAATTTGAAAAATTATTATTATTATTATTAGGTAATCTACCGGTTAAGGTAGATTTTTGGATGGACACAACTATCAAATAAACATTTTGTGACTCCCCACCTAGCAAACTAATCTATATCAGGTCCCTCTTCATCTCGGTGTACTTCTTTCCTCCCTTCATCCCGTCCAACATCCCTATCCTGTTCCTACCCTTACCTCGCTTGCCCAACATTCTCCCCTCTATTACCCTCTTCAACATTCCACTACCGCTCAATACGCCTTTCATCCATTTTTTCTGCCTCCATAGGATTTCTCTCAACAAACCCCTCTCCTCCCCCACCATTTCTAGTACTTCCTCATTTGTTTTCCTTTCGGTCCATTTCACCTTCTCCATTCTTCTCCACACCCACATTTCAAAAGCCTCCAATCTACGTCTATCCTCCTGCTTCAGCGACCACGTTTCCGCGCCGTACATAGCTACGCTCCATATCAGAGTTTTTACGAGTCTTGTCTTAGCATCCCTACTCAACGTCCCCGTCATCAACTCCCTCCTCCTTGAGAAAGCCTCCTTGCCTAGCGCAATTCTTCTCTTTACGTCCCAACCACTTTGACCGTATCGGTCCAAAACACTTCCGAGATATGTAAACTGTTCTACCTGCTCTATTTTTTCCCCGCCTATTTTAATACTTAGCTTAGCCTTTTTCTTCCTGGAAAATCGCATAACCTTTGTTTTATTAATATTGATTATCATCCCATATTTATCGCACTGAACCTCCAATTCCCTCAACAATGCTTGCAACCCCTTGGCTGACTGAGCAACTAATGCTTGGTCATCAGCAAACCTAACCGATTTTACGAATTCCCCTCCGACCTTCATTCCTACCTCCAGTTCTTCCCATGCCTCTTTAATCATTTCCTCCAGATATACGTTGAACAGTACCGGTGACAATGGGCAACCCTGCCTTACACCTCTTCCTAACACTGCCCATCCGGACTCTCCGTTCCCCACTCGCACCTGAGCAGTCTGAGACATGTACAGGTTGCGGATCAGTCTCCTGTCCCTCCAATCCATTCCTATTTTCTGCAATACACGCATTAATTTTTCCCAATTCACTCTATCAAACGCTTTTTCGAAATCTACAAAACAGGCAAAAATGTCCTGATTGTATTCTATATTCCTCTCGACTAGTGATCTCATTACTGCAATGGCATCCCGCGTACCTCTTCCTTTCCTGAACCCAAACTGATCATCCCCTAAGTAATCATTTGCCTTACTCTCTATCCTTTTGTTGATGATCCTGAGAATAACTTTAGCTGCGTGGGATATCAAACTTATTGTTCTGTAATCCTCACATGACGAAGCCTTTGCCTTTTTTGGAATAGGAACTAACACCGATCTAACAAAATCTTCGGGCCAGATTCCTTTCTCATAGATACTACGAATCAGTCAATATATGGCCTTCTTCCCACCTTTCCCTAACCATTTCAACATTTCTACAGGAATATTGTCCACCTCCACAGCCTTATTTGCTTTCATCTCCTTTAATGCCCTTTCTATTTCATCGTCGAGTATGCCTGGGCCTAAGCTATCTTCTTCTACGTCATGTTCCTTTTCTATGTCTAACCTTGTCGGCCTAAGTTCTTTACCATACAGTGTTTCTATATATTCCTTCCATCTCTCTTGGATTTTTCCTGGTTCAACTATTATCTTACCCCATTTATCTTTAACTGTTAGCACAGATCTTGCCTTCTTACTTCCCGATAATAACTTAACCTTGCTGTATAGAGCACCAATTTCACCCTTCTTCTGTAAATTTTCCATATCTTCGCATTGCGTTTTCCACCATTCTTCTTTTGCTTTATTTGTGGCCCTTCTCAATTTATTGTTTAACTCTTTGTACTTCATTTTGCCTAACTCTGTGTTTACATTTTTCCATCTTCTTCTCCCATCCATCTTTGCAATCATCTCATCCGTTACCCATGGTTTCCTTATCCTTTTCCAATTAACGGTTCCTATAGTGTCTTTAGCGGCTTCCAATATCCCTTTCTTGATACATTCCCATTTTTCTTCGATAGTACTCAGTTCTTTACCGTCATCCATCATTTTCTCTACAGCCTCCTGATACTCCTTCCTCGTTAATTCATTTACTGCTTCTAAATTCCATTTTTTAACCCGCCGCCCTTGCCTTATCTTCTTCAAACGAACATTACATTTCATAACAACTAAATTGTGGTCAGAGTCCGCATCCGCTCCTGGGAAACTGTGCGAATTTATCACACTGTTCCTAAACCTGTGCCTAACCATAATGTAATGTAACTGATACCTTTCTGAGTCACCTGGCATTTTCCATGTATACCTAAGCCATTTGTGATGTCTAAACCATGTGTTGGTGATGACTAACCCCTGTCTCCTGCAGAATTCAATTGCTTTCTCCCCGCATTCATTCCTCGTGCCTAACCCATAGTCCCCCACCTCACCCCCATTCATGGCATTCCAATCCCCCATCACTATCAAATGTTTCCCTGCAGGAACACTCGCGATGATATCCTCTAACTCATCATACATCCTATCGACTTCTTCCTCCTTGTGGTTGCTCGGTGGCATGTATACCTGTTTGAAAAATTATATTACTATATTTCAGTGTGGGAAAAATGATGTAGGAAAAACTTATTTTTGGCAAAATATTGATGTGGGGATGTAATAATTTGTCATTTTGATTATTAACAAAATTCATCCATAATGCGTACTGAAAAAACAAATATTAACTCAAACAGGTGTACTGTAGAGCAAGTCAAATTACTAAACATTATTTTTCTAATTTTGAACATTTAGAAAATGTTAGGGAAGGGCCACCAAAGGAAACTGAAGAACTATATCATCAGGGTTGCCGGAAAGTGAGGACTAGTATACTCAAGAGTAAATGTTTACTCAAGAGTAAATGAATAGTAAATGTTCGAATAATGTGATTTAACTTGGACAATAGGGAATTTAATGGCCTTTGCACTACTTGGTAACGGTCGTGGTGTATTTGCTCATTTGGCGATCATTGAAATGAAAGAAGTGGTGATACCATCCCCCGTTCTTCCTGTTCAGACTTCCCCATCCTCTCCTTCATCTCTTTCAGCCGCCCTTGTGGATCTTATGGGAGTGTTGCGTGGGGAAGTATAAAGTTGTTAAAACTAGTCTACCAACACTTAATTTTGATATTCTATCAACCGCCACGAATTAAGCACATATCAAAAGTGTGTCACACAGAGGGCCTGGGAACTTGTGCCTTGTTCAATTCTGCTCGGAGCTTATTTTTCTCCCGCCGGGAAGAATTTCTAAATGCAATTCCATCGTCAAAAGATTCATTGTGGGCTCTATTAGACATTTCCTACGTATTCGCTGATATTGTGTATCCACTTTTACTCTACTTTTTTAAACCTTTTGTCGAAGTGGAATAGATGCAAATGTTTTCCATATTTTAATTCTGAATTCTTCATTTAAGTTTAGAAAAATAGCGTAGTACTATGAAAATTGAAAAAAAATGTGCTCTAAAAGGGTAGCAAGGTTTTTAAATCGTCTCGCAGAATAAATTAGTTTTAAAAAATGTGTTCCAGATGTAAACAAACCCATAAAAAGGAGAATACATTAGTGAACTGCTAATTTATGCCGCGTTTTCAAATATAGTAATGTGTCCACTAATTTACATAAGCTTCATAAGCATAAGAAGAAAGCACTATTCTTATCTGAACTCTGTTATTCTACTGATATCGGAGTGGCAGCCGTGTGTTCGTTATTTGTACGCACGACTTGTTTTTATAAATACATGTCTCATCTTTTAATTTCCTTTGGAAATTTGGAGGTGGGCATATCTCCCAACAAAACTCAATGAACTATTGATTGGATCAATTATATTTTATCCATATTATGCGCTACATAAGAGTTAATCATCGGTTAAATTCAATAACTTTCACAGGGATAATTAAACAGGAGTTGTGATGAAAACGTCTGATAATGTAAGGCCTGTCATACTTCCGCGATAGATGAATTCTTTTTTCTTGATTTGTGGAATTAATTATGCATTCACCATTTACCGTCTCCGTTTGCATACATTTTTGTTCTATCGTTTTCCCTTTCCAGTCATTGGTGCAAACGGTTATTTTATTTCCACGCTTATGAGCTATAATTCACTTGCGTACGTGGGCTAATCTGAAATGGATTTCTTTTATTCTTACAAACTCTTTCTATATCTTTCTTGCTTGGCAATCCCTTTCCGCAGAGAATCATCCCTTGAATTCGCTCCTACTCCGTTCTTCCAATCGCAACTGTCAACGTCGATTGGGTTTTACACGTTCGCACTCTTCGCTTCAATGAAAACAGACTGGCTTAAACTAGGTTTTCATGACTTAAAACACCTCTAGGTAAGACATACATTTTGAAAATGGATTAATTCCTAATTTCTATTGCTTTAGGTCTACTTCTATTTCTATTGGTTTATTTTCATCTTACTTCTCCCACTTCCTCACCAAGATAGGTGAGAGCACGGACCTTCATTGAAAGACAACCAGTGTGACATGAAATCTTATCTCATTTGAAGCGATACTTCAAAAGGCATTGCGCCTAGTGAATGAATCGGTTTGATTAACGGGTAGTTAGGTATTCTTATTCTGAAAACCAACTTTTGCAATGAAACTATGAGCCATCGAAACGCCGGAAAACCCGGTGGGAGACCCGAATAATCTTGGAAAACATTAAAGCTAACAGTTTCAGGCTTAACTTTGTGGAATTCCTTCATGGTGAGGGTACAAGAAAGAGAAAAGAAAACTTTGCCCTTCCACAGACTTCTAATATAACACGACCATGGTATTCGTTAATGCTATTTAAATCACGTGCTAGAATTAAACGATCCTCCTCCCCAGATATCTCCCGATAAATCACTGTGTCATCCGCGAACATCCTTATCTTACTTTTCACTTCGCGGTTCAAATCGTTAACAAAAATCAAGAATAGTAACGGTCCGATAACAATTCCCTGAGGAACCCCCGAGGTTACTCGTACGCTGTTAGAACTAGCGCCGTCAAGGACTACCCTCTGTTCCCGGCCTGAAAGGAAGTCTTCAACCCAATTTATTGCCCCCTTGTGTATGCCTGCGCCCTTTAATTTATGGATGAGTTTACCATGCGGAACCTTATCAAATGCCTTTTGAAAGTCTAAAAAGATCGCATCCACTTGCCTACCACTTTCACCCGATAAAAGTAAGTCATGTGTGAACAATCCTAATTGGGTCTCGCATGAGCGGGTTTTTCTGAATCCGTGTTGATTTTCACTTAAAAAGTTAATGTTATCAAATGTCTCATTATGGAACTGACAATTATGTGCTATAAAATTTTGCAACATATAGAAGTGAGACAAATTGGTCTGTAATTGCTGGGGTCCCCCTGTCACCACTTTTAAAAATGGGCGTTATTTGCGCGGTTTTCCAATTCTTAGGGACTTTGCACTCTGTGAGGGATTGTTAAATATAAATTCGAGGTACGGGGCGATGTGAGGACCTAAGTGTTTTAGCACCCTAGCTGTTATGTTTTCGGTACCCGGGGATTTGTTTGGTTTAATGTCTTTGAGCAAGTTGACAATTCCTTGTTCGTCCGCTGTTATTTTTGCCATGGGTTCAGTATAAATTGTTTCTTGGAGATACGCGGTGGCTAAATCGTTCGTGAAGACGCTTTGGAAGAATTCGTTTAGAATGTTGGCTTTAGCCTCACTGTCAGTATGAATGATATTGTTGCAGTCCCTTAAGCAAGCCACGGTTTGTTGACCCCCATTTACTTGGCTAACATATGACCAGAAAGCTTTGGGGTCAGTGTTCAAATACTCGCAGAGTACTTAATGTTTAAAGTCTTGCAAACCGCTACGTAATTGTGTTTTAGTTTCAACTTTAGAGGATCTATACTTGTCCAAAAGCTGTTTATTGTCCAAGGGTGATGAGTTCAGACATGCTTTCTTTACCCTAGAGTGTAACATTCTCTGCTTTCGAAGGGCTTTTTTAACGCCTTTGTTGTACCACCTGGGGTCGCGATTTGCTTTAAGGTATTTTACAGGGATGAAATCTGTTATTCCTTTTTGCATAATTTGGACAAGCTGTGTCCAAGTTTCTTCCACGGTGGCAAGACTTAAGCGCGTTTTGAAATCGTGTAGTGAAGAGATCAAATGGCTGGCAAAAGTTTCAAAATCTGCTTTTGATAATTATAAGTTTTTCTTTTTGGCTTACCATTCTTTTTTATTTCTACGTTCAAGTTGATAATAACTGATTTATGGTCACTCATACCCTCGTCGGTTGATACACTTTTAATGCGTTCCGGTGCGTTCGTAAGAAATAAGTCCAATATATTCTTTCCACGGGTGGGAGTGCATACTGCTTGATGGAGCGAGTTTCTTTGAACCAATTTTATTAAGAAATTGCAAGATTCGCGATCACGGGTCCGAGATTTAACGCTATTGCTGTCCCAGTCGATACCAGGGAGGTTAAAGTCACCTACAATTATGTAGATGCGTTTATTATTTTTGCGTGTAAATTTATTTATTTGTTCATTGATGGTATTAAGTGTTTGAAAATCTGAGTCTGGAGGTCTATAGAAAGAGCATAATTTAATGTTGGGTGAATTGGATCGCAGTATGGTGCACCAAACTCTTTCTATGTTATTATTTTCAAATGCAAGTTGTCTGCTTTCAAGATTACTTTTCACAGCCACGAAAACTCCTCCTCTGGGTCTTGTACCTCTCTCATGTCAGTAAACTGTAAAATTTATTGGGAAAATTTCTTGGTCATTGATGTCATTACACAACCAACTTTCTCTGCCTAATATTATATCAGCCGAATGACATTGGATTATGTGCTCGAGATCCGCTATTTTATTTTTGAGGCTTCTGCAATTTAATACAAGTATATTTAGATTGTTTTTCTCTTGAATAACGTCCTTGTTTGTGTCTGACCGTAATTTACGACACGTTTGTGGAGAAGTGCGTGTCAAATGTCTCTCTACGTCAATGCCAGGGTTGTCGGTTACTTTTACATGTCGGTTGTATGTCGCACTAAAACAAGTTTGTGTTTGTTCTGTTCATTTTGGGATCTCTGAGGGGTAACCTGATCTCAAGTGACAAAAAGCGCTGGAATCTACTTTATTTATCCCAATATCTGACCTGCGCCCTTGCCATCCAACTATGCTAAACCCTAGAAACGTGTTCGTGTAACCTACGCGCTTCACACTTTGATGTCACGGCAGTAAAATGGACCCCGGAGCGATTTAGGGGTACCCGACACGATGAGAGCACAGGCCTCAGATCAACGAAGTCCGCTCCGATTTCCCGACAGAATCCCAACAATCTCTCGTTTATAGCCTCTATTCGGCTCGAAACGAGCATTCTGCGGTCAGTACGTGGCACAATACTACAAATACTTAATTTAAGAGGGACTTTCAACTCTCCCTCAACCCGTTTCACCTCCGAGTGCATCTCCTTAAAGGATCGTAGGATCTCTTCCGATCTAGGCGTCGTTTGTTCCGATATGAGCCACAGTGCGTAGCTTTGAGCAACGCATGAGACTGACGGCCGCTGTCACCGCCTGCGTCGCCTGGTGTACCCCGCCCCGTGGTATGCACCAGGACGACAAGAATCCAACGCCCCCCTCCTGTTGAACTCTGCGGCGCAGCGGATGCATTATACGCCGGACGTTAGAACTGCCTAAAATAACGGTTCCCTCCCTTCCCGAGCGCTGATGTCTTACTCTAGGCAGTGCCCTCGGAGTAGGGGTAGGAGCTGCAGGTGCGGTGGTGCTGTCATCCGAAAGCACGTGGTACCTGTTGGAGACGGGAATGGTGTCTGCCTCCGCAGAGTCCAATCCTCGCCGCAGCGTTACCTTCCCCTTGCCCCGAGATACAACCGTCCAATCGTCAGACCTACGGACATGAGGTACTCCCTCGTTGAGAGATGGGACACGAGGCAGGTCTCTAATTTCCCAGCCACGTGTAGCATTCGGACGAATCCGTGCATCCCTATGGGCGTGGCGGGTTTTTGTATTCCGACTCCAAGTACCATCTCTCTCAAGGGGAGCCCTCCCTCCGGCGATCTCTGAACCAAGCTCCCGCACCATCCTCTCTAACATGACGATACGAGCCCTTTAGAGCTGCGCATTCGCCAGTGCCTTCGAGCATGGCAACAGGGGACCTAGGTGAAGCCATCCTGGGTATTAACCGAGTCCCAACAAAAGCTAACCTGTATACACTATGCTAAGATGTCTAAGAGGGGTTCCCCAAAAATAAAAGCTAACCTAAACCTGCTATGCTAATGATATGTTTTTGTTTTATATAGTGCGGTACTATAAACAAAAATGTATAAATTGGTAACTTAATGTAATGGACACTGTACTTGTAACTGTAAGTGGCTACTCAGTGGAAAATAAGAGAAGAAGAGAGAGAGTACTCACCAATAACCAGTCAGAGGAGCGGGAAACAAATAACTACAAGCCACTAAGATCACCCACTAAAATTACCACCACACTATTAAAAAATAATAACAAACAGCACAAAGACTAAATAAACTAAGCTATATCACAAAATAAAAGCTAATACCACACTACACTTCACTAGGGAAGAATATGCACAGAGGCAATTAGATATACTCAATTGCATGCACTTTCACTAACCTCCTGTGTGTTGTGTCAAAACCCTTCCCGCATGCCCGTATTGGAATGCCATTAAGTAATGTATTGCTGTTTACAGTATTGTTTGCTTTGCTTTTGGCACCCTAAATTCCCCTTCCATCCCTTTCCCTCTCCGTGGGTGTGACATTGTATGTACGGTATTTCGTCATAACATCTTGTTCCTTTAAAGCCCCAAAATTTCAGAGTGTAAGAGGACGTCTCGGTAGCTTAAATGGTTAAAGCACTCGGCCGGATATCGAGGGATCCGGGTTCGAATCCCGGTCAAGGCGAATGATTTTTACTCTCTGAAATGGTTGCATTATAATGCACACATAGCGGGTGACTCCGTTAAAGTTACTGTTACAGTTTCTTGAAATTTGTCTAAGGTATGAACAGCCTAAGTGTTTGAAATTGGCTTTATTAACATCGTGGACTGTGGCGCGTCGCGCACGACTACGAATGCCTGTGACATTGTATGTACGGTATTTCGTCATAACATCTTGTTCCTTTAAAGCCCCAAAATTTCAGAGTGTAAGAGGACGTCTCGGTAGCTTAAATGGTTAAAGCACTCGGCCGGATATCGAGGGATCCGGGTTCGAATCCCGGTCAAGGCGAATGATTTTTACTCTCTGAAATGGTTGCACTATATTCAAGCAGTTTTTAGTGGGTTCCATAGTCAATGGTCTCATATAGATTCCGAAGTCGCCTCTGGTAAACACTGCATGCATGGTCGTTTGCTTTGTGGGATCTATCTTCTATTTTCGCAAACCTGCAATTGGCACAAGTTGGAGTCATATCTAAATTTCTGCCGTCCTTATGGGAACTATGGTCTCCTGAGCAGTGTTGACATACTGAGATAGAGGCATTTCAAGCTTTGTTACAAATGGCAAAATTTGGTCATATTTCCATTGCGTGAGCCTAATATAATCTCTGATCATGTGTGAGTTGTAGCCGATATATATTCGTTTAGGGTTGTATAGGATTTTCTTAGAAATGTGATCAACTTCTATTACACAGTTTATTCTATCGCTTTCACGTTTTTCAAGCTTAAAAAGTGTTTTTACATGGTCAGTCTCGTTGACGTCATTTTGTTTTTTGATACAGTTGACTAGTTCTTCATCGGTAACAGTTGTTTTGATGCCCGTTACACACATTCTAGGATGGTTCTTTTCCTCTCTATGTATTTTTAGCTTGTTTTCCTTAATACAAGGGTATTCCTGTAACTTTTCTCCAGGTCAGGATTCTCAGATTCAAGTTTTGTATCCCTTTATCATTAATCCTACTGATATTTGTAATTTTTATTTCTTAAATACTGGGGTCTATTAACTTCATGACCCCCTTCTTAGTATCGAAAAACATCGGAAATTGTGTGAATTGAGAAGGCGATTGTAACTTAAAAGAAGAATGAGGGACTGAGGTAAGATGTCGAAGGAAGGCTATTTGAAAGCTACCGAGGATAATGTAGTTGAAATGAACAATATATAATAATATAAATAGCCGGCAACTGTAAACTCCTTTCAGTGATAAGGTGATACGTATACGCAGAGTAAAAAACTTCAAAGCTGCTGATATTCATCGGGCAATTTGTGCTCTGTGCAAACCAAATGACAATGAGTGACAAGATTTGTGCATCAGTGTTGTCATTTGTTCAAGAGTGAACGGACGAATGTCAATGATGATGAGAGAAGTAGCCTCCTGTCTGTGGTGAACAATGAACTGCACCTGAAAATTGGCGAAGAGTTCGTAAAAACTAGCGTTTTACGATACCCGAAATCTTAAGAAAGTTTTCGACAGATTTATGTGACTCTTTTGCATGGAAACATGACAGAAGTTAAGGTGTTACATGCTCCTCTCGATGAGGAACTTCAAGATGCCGTCATCGGTTGACCCCGACCTCAGGTGGAAGAATTTAATGCTGAAGGAATGTGAAGACTAGTTCAGTGATGTGACCAATGTTTAAATCTGTTTGGTGAATATGTATAAAAATAAGAGAGATGTAGTTCTGAGATGAAAATAATAAATTTCCTGCATCTAGTCCAATGTATTTTTAAAAGCATAAGGGAGGTTACCCTTTGGACAGCCATCGTAATCCAACATTCTTCAGCTCTCCTTTAAATATTTTAACGCCCTTGTATGCCATCCAAGTCATCGCAGCCAATAAAATCTTGGCTCCAAATATTCAGTTATTTTCATCGGTGTTTTGCTTCGACATGGCCTACTATTGTAGTGAATCCTGCGGTTTCTTCGTTCAAGTGCAATTTAGTCTCCACCTTAGCTCGAGCTGCCCGACAAGTTATCTGCACTATGTTTATTATTGTTTAGACATCTTTCATACATATCTTGCCCATAACTACAATTTTTTACTGATTTCCTTAAGACAAACTTATAAAAGCATTTAATGCGCTGTGTCTCTGGCTACGTTTTGTGAAGAAGAGTTTCTCTCTTCTCCGCAAAACGTAGCCAAAGAGCTCGCTCTCTTCTCTCTCTATAGAAGTTTCTCAATTCATATTATAATCTTTTCAATTTAATATAGTTTCTCAATATTAGGAGGGTTTGCGCTATATTATTGAATAACTGATTGATCCGTTTAATTGATTAGGTTTCGCATATTAATTTAAATTTGATATGATCGTATGGATACGAATTATGCTTTATATCTCCCGTTTAGAATGGAAGGCGAAAAAAATAAAACTTTGACTTCGGCACTTTTTCTAGGTAGTTCATTTTTCTAATTCTTCTGGTGTTACATTGCCGTTTGAGCGTTAGATGGAAATGTGCTCAAGCTATTTTAAACACTGAGTAAAGCGTGTAGAATTTCTTAGTTACTTAGAAAAACTTAGTAATTAATTGGGAAAAGTTTTAGCGCGATCTTAATTGTATAAAGCAATTGAATAGATTGAGGCTCCCAAAACTCCCATTATTTCGAATGGAACCTTGCCTTGCATCAATTTTTCCTGTCTCCTTAGGATTTCTCCCCACAACCGTCTTTCTCTTTCCCTAGCATGTCTGCCACTTCTTTCTTGATTTTCCTTTCCATCCATTTTACTTTTTTCTACTCTTTTACAGAAGATGGCTTGGTATTAAGGAAAAATCTATGGTGAGAAGCTTACAATTCGAAATATGCATGCAGAAAAAGGGATGCGAAGATATGGCGAGTTTACAGATTAAAGGTGAAGTACGGGTTGCACAAAGCGGGAAACAAAGGACAGTTGGCAAGTAGGAGGGGAACACTCTTGCGGACTTATTATTCCTTACTAATACACTGTATATGTGTCGGAAATGTAATAATCGACCCGGAAATGACATAAGAATACAATGCAAAGTGATAAATAGGAAAATCAAATGGGTAAAGATATTAGTCTCACAAGTTAGGGCATAGAAAGGGGCTATGGCATAGATTCCAGTCAGACTTGATTTCGAGACATAAATGACGTAAAGAGAATTCAAATTAAATAATACAGTGGGGATAGACATCATTTGCGTGGAACAAGGGTTGAGAAAACGAGTAAAGAAGAGTTTTTATGGTGTAATTTGTATTTGTAATCCCGTGTTTCGCATTTAACGAAGGACTAGCCGGAAAGCTTCATTGTTAACTCCGACCCCAAAAAAGGGAAAGGCGACCTTATATTGAAATCATAGAGCGATAAGTTTGTTTCCACAGCTAAGGCAAACTGAGGACCATCAGTAAAAGTATGAAGAGGAGGATCATTGGTTACTTGGGTGATAATTAGTTGAGATTTGAAGAGGTACCATATTTGAGATACCATACCTAAGTCACTAGTAGTTAGTATGTGCGAGTATTTGCGAGCTTCGTAGATATCGTGATAGATTTCAATATAGCGAATTGAGTAGATTTATTAAAATTTCGGAGAAGATCAGAGTTCATTGGAATAATGGGCGACTTCGCCGTACCCTGTCTCATGCTGATTAGTTGCGTTTGTGGCGGGCGGAAAGCCAGGGTAAGCGGCGTTAGGGGTAAGGAGGTGTAAGACGAATGTACGAGGGCTGACCGAAAAGTTTCTTACGTTTCGGCCTAGAGGGGCAGTGGGTAGAGCTAGAGCCACCATCTTGGTGTCTAAACATCCAGTACCATATTATGCATCCTGCTCTGGTAATGTGCAGACTGTGGTTCTTCTACTTTGCTCACTGCAAACGGTTGAAATGCATAGGCAACTTTGTGAAGTGAACTGAGACGGAGTAATAGTTGAAGGAGACAGTGGTGCATTGAGTTTAAAAATGGCCACAACACCTATGTTCACGATGAGGGCACCGCAGTGGACGGCATAGCAATGTGACAGATGGACCGAAGAATGGCCAGTTCTTGTACATAATGGACATTTGTCCGTTCACACTTTAACTAACAACACTACTGACTCAGAACACTATCATTCATTACTTATTGTTGGTGCACAGTACCAATTTCCTGAAGATGAGTGTCAGTATCTTTGAATTTTATTGGCAGTAAAATCCGTTTCACTGAACAGATTTTACTTTTGGTGGGATTTACAATTGCATAGGTCATTTTTACTCGCTACTGTGAACAAACGGCGAGCGGCGTGGCCTTCCAAACAATGCAGATCGAGGCTTACTTTATTTTATGTGTGGGTGTGTCAATACAGAAAACATTCGGATTGCCCCACCACTTTACTCGCTACCCGTAAACGGAGGTTACTTTCTGGACGGAACCCGAATTACCCTTGATTTTCGACGTATAAGTAGGCAAAATGGTAATAGTAGAGCCTTGGAGAGTCCGGGAGTACTCAATGAATGTCGCCGAGGAATCGTTAAACTTATTACATTTGCGGATGGTCAAGTATTATTTAGATAGTCAGCTTGCAATCATGCTGAGAGCGAAATAAGAATCAGTGTAGGAGGTGTAGGCGGAAAATCAATGTTAAAAAAACGAAGGATGTGATCTTTTCAATGAGGAGGGAGATTAAGTAAAAAGTTAAAATTCGAGGCCATTAACTAGAATAGGTGAAACTGTTTACCTATCTTGGAAGTGGTTTCAATGAATATACTCAAAGTAACAGACAGACAAAGAAGAATTCCGTTTGGCAAGGAAGCTTTCATAAGGAGGAGGGAGTTGATGACAGGGATATTGGGTAAGGATATCAAGAAAAGATTCGGTCAAATTTTGATATGAAGTGTTGTTATGGTACGGCGTGGAAACATGATCACTGAAGGAGGAGGATAGACGTCGATTGGAGGTTTTTGAAATGTGGGTGTGAAGAAGAATGGAGAAGGTGGAATGGACCGAAAGGAAAACAAATGAGGAAGTACCACGGATGGTGGGTGAGGAGAGGGTTTGCTGAGAGAAATCCAAAGGATATGGAAAATGTGGATGAACGCAATTTGTACTAGAAATAGAATCTAGAGGGATCTGATAGAGGGGAGAACGTGTGACAGGCGAGGTAGCGGAATGAAAACATTAGACGCACAGGATGGAATGAAGGGAGATAGAATATAAGTGGAATGAAAGTAGTGTCTATTTTAGTCTGATTGTAGGTTGTCTTGTTAGGACAGACATAAACTCATCGTTGTTTTGTCTATATACATCTTAAACCAACCTAAACTGCATTTCTATCAATTAATAATAATTTATTGGCCGTTCTTGTGACAATAAAAATGAATCCTTAGGCATAACATGTTTTCAGACATGAAATATGCAGAATTCTAGTTGGCATTCGTCAAAGTCCTATATTCCGTATTGTTGCATTCGTTAAGGTTATTTTACACGTTACTCTCTTATTAATGCTTTCGAGTATCAACATAAACGCCCCAATTCAATCCGACGGCTCACACTGCACTACATACCGCATATGTGTTGCTGAAATCATCATGCACCGAAAATATATGAGACTATAAATTTACTTAATTTCCGGAGGAGGATGGTGGTTTTTCAACGCCGTTTCTACGAGCCGCAGAATAACGGCCCACTGTTTCCCTAGCTTCACTGAAAATCGAATCGTTCGGCCTTGCAGAAGTTCTCCTTATTGAATACACAACCGCCGTGCAAAAAAACAAGGCGTCCATCCCCTCTCATTCCTAGTCTTCTCTCCCCGCCCCACAGATCCATCGCGATAACAGTTAGTGTGGCTCATGGCAGCCCTCCTCCTTGCCTTTTCTGCCCCCTCCAACTCTCACCTTATGCCCTTTCCCCTCACAACCAATCAAGAAACCCCTTTTGTCCAACTTCATTAGACCGCCACTTCCCCTCTCCGTCTTCCGCTCACTCGCCTTTAAAATTTTTCTCTCGCCCCATTCACTCTCGCGGCCCCCATTACAGCGCTCTTCACTTAATTGAAACTAGCCTTATGAAGAATTCCTGCTTTCTCCTCCTCCGCAATGAAGTTAGCTCTTTTGGATAATTCACTATCATTCATTGATATAATTGGAAAGTTGTATCTCGGGGCAAGGGGAAGGTAACACTGCGGCGAGGATTGGACTCTGCGGAGGCAGATACCATCCCCGTCTCCAACAGGTACCAGGTGAGGCCTGATCTGAGGCCTGTCCTCTCATCGTGTCGGGTACCCCTAAATCGCTCCGGGGTCCATTATACTGCCATAGAATCACAGTGTGTAGCACGTGGGTTACACGAAAATCTTTCTAGGGTTTAGCATAGTTGGAAGGCAAGAGCGCAGGTCATATATTGGGATAAATAAAGTAGAATCCAGCGCTTTTTGCCAATTGACATGAGGTTACGCCACACAGATCTCAAAAATTACAGAACAAACAAAAACTTGCTTTAATACAACATACAACCCAGGTAAATTTTAAAAAATCGGCGCCTCGAAATACATAATAGATAGTAATGCGTGCGAATATAATACTAAAACCCCTGTTAACCACGAATCGTCGCAAAACAGTTTACTTAGCGTACATAAAACCGTAAAATAAAAAGGTATTGGCGAAATAAAAATTATAACATTAAATTGCGGCAGCATTAGAAACAAAATATCGGATATTGATCACATCTTTGAAAGTACAAACGCAGACATAGTAGTTGGAACGGAGAGTTGGCTCACGGGAGATATAGCAAACAACGAAGTTTTTCCAAGCGGTTTCACAATTCACAGAAGGGACAGACCTAATAGATTGGGTGGGGGAGTATTCATTGTTGTAAAGTCACATCTTAGTAGCCAAAGATACGAATGGGACGAAAATAGTGTAGAAAGCGTTTGGTGTACTACTAAAATAAATAAAATACTACAATGATAGAAGCCTATTCGTGTGCTCATTTTATAGACCCCCAGAATCTAGTACAGATGTTCTTCACAAGCTCGACGACCAAATATCCTCTCTTAGTAACAAGCGTAGCAACAGTATTATCATAACCGCTGGTGACACAAATATACCGTAAATTGACTGGGAGAAGTACTGCGTAGGAAAATCCACCAAAAACAGAGAAACATGCCAAGAACACCTTCATTCACAATGCACTCCTTAGAACAAATTGTAAAATCGCCCACACGGGGCCACAGCACACTCTTCGCGACTTCTACGCCCGAAATCGTAACAAACATTGAAGTAATGGACGGAATTAGTGAACATAAGTCAATTTTTGTAAAGTGAAAAACTAGATTGGTGAAAATTAACAAAGTTCCAAATTGTTCCTGCCCTAACAGGGGAAAAGGGAGTAGTTGGAGACGCTACAGAATAACTTTTTCGATCAGTTTGCTGAGGGCACAGGTAAGAGAAATGGGTCGGTAGCTGGGGGCGTCAGAGAGGGGTTTGGGGAGCATTATGATATTGCTTGATTTCAAAGGTTGTGGAAAGTAGGAGGAGGCTAAGCAAACATTGGAAATGTCTGTAAGAAACGAAATACAAGGGGACGGGAGGTATTTAAGGGCTTTTATGTGTATATTGTCAGGACCTGAGGAACATTTATTGGGCAAAGCAGAGATGAGGAATTGGATTTCTTTAACTGAGCAAGTCAGCGGTTCAGGAGAAAGTAAATATTTGATAGCAGTAGTAAAGGTGTTCCGCTTCATTGTTTGAATGATGCATGATTCGTGCAAGGAACATTTCGCTTCTTTCAGTACCAGTGTTTAATTTTATGCAATTTTGAATGAGAGGAGGAGGCTTTGGTGGTATTTTGAGGGAATGGGCCATTTTTCAGAGGGAACTATCATTGCAGTTAAGTGTGGCCAGCTTGGTATTCCATTGTGTACTTTTGTGTTTTTGTATTACTTGCTTAACCGCTGCGTGAAGCGTATTGTTTTGTGTTTTAATGTGAGGCGATCTGGTCTTTTGGTATATTTTCCTTAGTCTGTTTCTGCCTGTGATAAGTGTCTTAATGTATCTAGGGTGAGCATGGGAGAGAAGAGGTTTAGTTACAGGGTTAATTAGTGATTTAACGGGGGCTGTGTTGATGTGGTCTGTCAGTGTCTGTATGCTGTGATCGATGGAGGGTTGATTGTTTTTAATTGAGGGGGATTGGCTGGGAAAGAATCAACTATGTAATGCCCTAATTTAGTCCAGTTATGCGTGCGGGAGGGAATGGGAAGCATGACCACAGATGCTGCTTCAATTGAGTAAACAAGTGGTAAGTGGTCGGATGAGTAATGACCTAAGACTTTGGCTAAGATGTGAAATGGGTAGTTGCACGATATGGCTATGTCAATTATGTCGGATGCGCCGGTGCCTAGTCGTTCCGAGATGTATGTACTTTCGATTGGGGCATGAATGGAGATCTACAGGTCCTGGGTGAGCCTAAATAATGCTCTTCCTTTATCAATGGTGGCACGACAGCCCCAGTTGGTGTGTTTGCTGCTAATATGTCCAATAAGTATAGTTGGTAGGGTGGGGTGAAATAAATCCTTGAGTTTAGAGATAAGTGTGTTTTTGGGATGTATTTATACACTGAAGATGTTAAAATGACCAAGAAGTGTGTGGACAGATAGACCGATATGTTCAATGTTAGATGTTTAATGAGTTAATTGAGTGTGTTTTAGGGTAGACTTGATACTAATAGCCACTCCTACTTCAAGGTTAGCGTTATCAGTGTTATCACGGTCAAGTGTGTATGTAAAAGTTGTGTTTAGGTGTGAGTTGTGTTTCAGATAGTGCTATTATGTCAGGTTAGTGCTGTTTGACAAGTAGATGTAGTTCTGTAGGTTTTGAGCGTACACCATTGCAATTACAGGAGAGGGCGCAAAAATGGAAAATTTTAAGTCCTTTGCGCCGCCATTAGTAATTCAAAGGCTAAGGAGGAGAAAAAGTTACAAAATAGTTTATAGGATGGTGTGTTCAAAAAGTTTGTTAGGAAGGATATGGACTGCTGTACTAATGCAGGCCAGTTCAAAAGGGGAGAAGAAGGGTCAAATGGTAAAGTAGGTGCGATTGGGGTAGTGGGATTGATGGGTAGGGGGATTGAAGGGAAGGGTAAAGATAAGATATTGCAAGAGCCAGGTTCAGTGGTTAAGATTGAAACATCAGGGAGCTTTAGAGAGGCGTCTTAAAGGAAGGAGGAGGAGGTATAATAGGGATTTTTAACATGTTAAGTTTCAAACTAAAAATTGATGGATCAGGAAGCGAGGGGAAAATTTTGCGTTTTATTTCAAGTCGTAGTTACAGGGGAGCGAAAGATGTTATCATCCTGCATGAATTATCAAAAGCGACGGTGGTATGAAATTATGTACAAATAGACCAAATAAATTTGTCAAACTTACTCGAAATTGGAAGAGATACACTAGAGGGCAATCCTCGGGAAAAAAGTTTTACCCACACAGCGAGTACGAGCAGTTATGTAAGTACGAACTAGTACAGGATTCAGTACTAACTATGGCAAAAAAGTAAAATATATTAGGGTTGTTCTAGCACCACGCCTTACATGGGGAGCACGTAACAGGACACTATGCGGATCCACTTTAAAAAATCTACATAATACCCCACAAGCCGCCGCAAGGGCGTGTGGCGGGGGTGTTAGGTCACCACCCGTAAAAGGAAAAAAACGCGTTAAAAACCAACATATATATGCATATCCATACCCACGATGGTGCAAATACATAAGAAATAGGGCTTCATCAAACGGCGAACAGGATATAAACTACGAATTGCAGTGTTCAGTACTAGCTACGGCCAAACGAGTTAAATATATGGGGGTAGTTTTTATACCACGCCTTTCATGGAGAACACATATCAGGGCAATATGCAGACCCACCTAAAAGAAACTGAGCTTCATTGAACGGGTGAACGTTGGGAGAGATGTAATGAAAAAGTTAGAGAGAGGTGTTATTTTGCTCTGGTAAGACCACATTTGGAATATGCCGCAAGTATTTGCGATCATTGGGAGATAATTGGCAAAAATAATTAAATAAAGTACAGATAAAATCCGCCAGATTCATTAATAATATTTATAATAAGAACACAATTGTAACAGCTCTCATAGGGGATTTCGGCTGGGAGCTCGAAATACTAATAGAACAAACGAGGCTTGTACTTTTAGAAAGATTCAGAACCAGTGAGTTTAACAATTGCACTAAAGGAATTATAATGGCCCCATATATTTAGGTAGATCAGACCATAAAGAAAAAATAAGGGAAATAGATTCAAATGCAAATAGATTCAATCAACTCAAGATACTCATTCTTCCCCAGAACAATCCGAAATCATAGTATCTAGAAAACGAATTTCCTTTTCAAATATTAAAAACATTTAATTTACAAGTCGGAATAAAATGTATGTTTGTTGGAAGTTTGTGTGTCTGCATGCGTGTGGGGTAAAGGGGTTGGTGCATGAATGTACACCATGTTTGTTTGGGGACTACAATTTTCTGGCTTCTGCATGAGGGTTTTTTTTCTTTCTAAATTACGCGTGGTGCCCTAACACCACCCCCCCCCCACACTCCCTTGCGGCAGCATGCGGGGTATTGAGTAGATATAGATGTAGATGAAGCAGGAGGATAGACCTAGATTGTAGGATTTTTAAATGTGGGTGTGGAGAAGAATCGATAAAGGGAAATGGACCGAAATGAAACACATTACGAAGTGGATGGAGAGGAAGGTGGGCGAGGAGAAGTGTTTGTTGGGAGAAATACTATTGGAGGCAGCAAAAATGGATGATGGCCATGGATTTAGATAACATTCCTGCAAAACTATCGAAATGTTTAGGAAAATGCGGAAGGAAGACTCTACCTTGACTAATTCGTAGTATCTAAGAAGATGGAATCTGGCCAGAAGACTTTGTGAGGTAAGTGTTAGTTCCTATTCGGAAAAACGTAAAGGCTTCGTCATGTGAGGACTACGGAACAATAAGTTTGATATCCCACGCAGCTAAAGTACTTCTTAGGATCATCAGCAAAAGATATAGAGTAAGGCAAATGATTACTTAGGGGATGATCAGTTTGGGTTTAGGAAGAGGAGAGATACGCGTGATACCATTGCAGTAATGAGATGACTAATCGAGGTAATTTGCCTATTTGCCAGTTACGGAGATTACGGAGAGAGTTACGGAGAAAAAAAGCCTTTGAAGAAGTGAATTAGGAAAAACTAATGAGTATATTGCTAAAAATAGGAATGGAATGGTAGGAAAATCCGGAGCCTTTACATGTTTCCGATTGCTCCGTTGGGAGTGGGGAACGGGGAGTCCGGATGGGCAGTGTTAGGAAGCAGCGTAAGACAGGGTTGCCCATTATCACCGATGCTGTTCAACGTATATGTGGAGGAAATGCTTAAAGAGGCATAGGAAGAACTGGATGGAGGAATGAAAGTCGGGTGTGTATTCGTCAAACAGTTAGTTTTGTGATGACCAAGTTTAGTTTGTCAGTCAGCTAAGGAGTTGGAAAAATTACTGAGGATATTCATTGCAACAGGTTAGATATGAGAATCAATATCAGTAAAATTAAGGTAATGCGATTTTCCAGGAAAAGACTAAGCTAAATATTAAAATAGGAGGGGAGAAACCAGATCAGGTAGAAAAAAATTACACATCTCGGAAGTGTTTTGGACCATCACAGTCAAAGTAGTAGGGACGTAAGGAGAATAATTGCCCTCGGTAAACAGGATTTTATAAGGACGAAAGAGTTAATGACACGGACGTTGAGTAAGGATTTTAATAAAAAACTCATTTAAGCTTTGATATGGAGCGTACTTAAGTCTGCACGGTCACCGAATCAGGAGAACACATGCAGATTGGAGGATTGGAGGATTTATATATATAAGGTTACAAATTTATATATATATATATATATATAAATTTTCTACATATATATATATATATATATATATATATATATATATATATATATGCCTCCCTCCCATGGACTACAACCTCGTCGTGGTGGAAGGGCTTGTGTGTTCCGATGACCCCTAGGGCTGTGCTGGCGGGAGTAATAATAATTATTCCTGGAAGGGTCACCCATGCCAGATAGGTCGAAGGTTAGGAGCCAGACGAAAGGTAGTCCACGCAGCGTCTGTTCCTCAGTGAGGCGGCTGCAATGGCGTCTGATCCCAGTGGGGCGGCCATTAAGTGATGGTGTTACGTTAAAAACACTATTGAGGAAGGCAATGGGAAACCACCTCAATTATGATTCCCAAGAATATAATGATGGATGTAAACACAGAGTTAGGCAAAATGAAGTACAAAGAGTTAAACAATAAATTGAGAAGGGCCACAAATAAAGCAAAAGAAGAATGGAAAACGCAATGCGAGGATATGGAAAATTTACAGAAGAAGGGTGAAATTGGTGCTCTATACAGCAAGGTTAAGTTATTATCGGGAAGTAAGAAGGCAAGATCTGTGCTAACAGTTAAAGATAAATGGGGTAAGATAATAGTTGAACCAGGAAAAATCCAAGAGAGATGGAAGGAATATATAGAAACACTGTATGGTAAAGAACTTAGGCCGACAAGGTTAGACATAGAAAAGGAACATGACGTTGAAGAAGATAGCTTAGGTCCAGGCATACACGACGATGAAATAGAAAGGGCACTATGGGAGATGAAAGCAAATAAGGCTGTGGAGGTGGACAATATTCCTGTAGAAATGTTGAAATGGTTAGGGAAAGGTGGGAAGAAGGCCATATATGGACTGATTCGTAGTATCTATGAGGAAGGAGTCTGGCCGGAAGATTTTGTGAGATCGGTGTTAGTTCCTATTCCAAAAAAGGCAAGGAAAGTTCAGGATAGGAAGAGGTACGCGTGATGCCATTGCAGTAATGAGATCATTAGTCGAGAGGAATATAGAATACAATCAGGACGTTTTTGCCTGTTTTGTAGATTTTGAAAAAGCGTTTGATAGAGTTAATTGGGAAAAATTAATGCGTGTATTGCAGAAAATAGGAATTAATTGGAGGGACAGGAGACTGATCCGCAACCTGTACATGTCTCAGACTGCTCAGGTGCGAGTGGGGAACGGAGAGTCCGGATGGGCAGTGTTAGGAAGAGGTGTAAGGCAGGGTTGCCCATTGTCACCGGTACTGTTCAACGTATACGTGGAGGAAATGATTAAAGAGGCATGGGAAGAACTGGAGGTAGGATTGAAAGTCGGAGGGGAATTCGTAAAATCGGTAAGGTTTGCTGATGACCAAGTATTAGTTGCTCAGTCAGCCAAGGGGTTGCAAACTTTGTTGAGTGAATTGGAGGTTCAGTGCGATAAATATGGGATGAGAATAATAATTAATAAAACAAAGGTTATGCGATTTTCCAGGAAGAAAAAGGCTAAGCTAAGTATTAAAATAGGCGGGGAAAAAATAGAGCAGGTAGAACAGTTTACATATCTCGGAAGTGTTTTGGACCGATACGGTCAAAGTGGTTGGGACGTAAAGAGAAGAATTGCGCTAGGCAAGGAGGCTTTCTCAAGGAGGAGGGAGTTGATGACGGGGACGTTGAGTAGGGATGCTAAGACAAGACTCGTAAAAACTCTGATATGGAGCGTAGCTATGTACGGCGCGGAAACGTGGTCGCTGAAGCAGGAGGATAGACGTAGATTGGAGGCTTTTGAAATGTGGGTGTGGAGAAGAATGGAGAAGGTGAAATGGACCGAAAGGAAAACAAATGAGGAAGTACTAGAAATGGTGGGGGAGGAGAGGGGTTTGTTGAGATAAATCCTATGGAGGCAGAAAAAATGGATGAAAGGCGTATTGAGCGGTAGTGGAATGTTGAAGAGGGTAATAGAGGGGAGAATGTTGGGCAAGCGAGGTAAGGGTAGGAACAGGATAGGGATGTTGGACGGGATGAAGGGAGGAAAGAAGTACACCGAGATGAAGAGGGACCTGATATAGATTAGTTTGCTAGGTGGGGAGTCACAAAATGTTTATTTGATAGTTGTGTCCATCCAAAAATCTACCTTAACCGGTAGATTACCTAATAATAATAATATATATATATATGCGGGTCGCGGTGGTCTAGCGGGTAGACCGTTGGACTGCTGACCGGAGGGTCCCGGGTTCGATTCCCGGGCAAGGCACTTTGGGCACCTGCAGCTCCACCCAAGCTAGTTGATTTTTCGGGTACCAGATCATCCTGGGAAACCATAACCGGCACTGGGAAAGGAACTGGCCCCCCTACCCTGATGTGTGAATATTCACACGCCGTATAGGGCTTGGTACATGGGTGAGCTCTACCATCACCTACTAAACCGACCTTCGGGTTGATTATTGTGTTTATGGTTATATATATATATACAAAAATGACAACACGTAAAAGGACACTGTAGACGACTTAAGCTTTCGGCCTAATCCGAGGCCTTCTTCAGGTCAGACTGAAGTCTGAACTCTGAGAGTTCTGAGACAGACTGAACTCTGAGACTGAACTCTGAGAGTTCTGTACCTAATTCCTCTTGAGAAAGGTGGTTGCACCACCGAAAGTTCTAGAACTAGTGAGTCCCTCTTTGATATGTTTTAGTTTCTGTGTTTGCTATGACTATTTAGTGAATTTGCATTATTGTGCACTTTCGTGGGTTTTCCAAGAAAGTGACTATATATATATATATATATATATATATATATATATATATATATATATATATATATATATATATATATATATATAGTCACTTTCTTGGAAAACCCACGAACGTGCACAATAATGCAAATTCAATAAATAGTCATAGCAAACACTATATATCGATATATATATATATATATATATCGATGATGCGGAAGTACTCACGAGAGCAATATAACTTTTGGACGGCACAATAGAACACAGAATAAAACAGATAACACGTAAAAGGACACTCACACAGTAGATGATTTAAGCTTTCTGCCTACTCCGAGGCCTTCTTCAGGTCAGACTGAGAGGTTTTCAGGGAAGAGCAGATCTGATTAGCAGACATGTTTTACATCGGGGGTGATTGCAGGTAGGGGAAATATGTGGAAATTTGTCAGGGCGGGGTGTCAAAGGGTTGGTGGATCTCAGAAGGTTTCTGAGATTGGCTTGTCGTCTGTAAGCGACAGAGGGGCATTGGGGCAGTAAGGATGTGGTCGCGTTATTGGCATGTAATATAGGATAAAGCTCTTTGAGAATGGTTTTCAGTATGTGGGACCCGGGGAAATAGGTTGTGCAAAGCGTCAGATGTGGGGTTGTCATTCGATTTCTCCTCCATACGATTTCTCTCAACAAACCCCTCTCCTCATTCACCATCACCAGGTTTTCCTTAATTATTTTCTTTCTGTCACACATCTTCTCCATTCTCATTCACCCACACATTTCAAAAGCCTCTAGTCTACCACTATCCTCCTGCTTCAGCGACAACGTACATAGCTACGCTCCATATCAGAGTTTTCACGAGTCTTGTCTTAACATTCCTACACAACGTCCCGTCATCAACTCCCTCCTCCTTGACAATGCCTCCTTGCCTAGCGCAATTCTTCTCCTTACGTCCCTACCACTTTGACCGTATTGGTCCAAAACACTTCCGAGATATGTAAACTGCTCTACCTGCTCTATTTTTTCCCCGCCTATTTTAATATTTAGCTTAGCCTTTTTCTTTCTGGAATATCGCATAACCTTTGTTTTATTAATATTGATTCTCATCCCATATTTATCGCACTGAACCTCCAATTCACTCAGCAATGCTTGCAACCCCTTGGCTGACTGAGTAACTAAAGCTTGGTCATCAGCAAACCTAACCGATTTTACGAATTCCCCTCCGACTTTCATTCCTACCTCCAGTTCTTCCCATGCCTCTTTAATCATATCCTCCACGTATACGTTGAACAGCATCGGTGACAATGGGCAACCCTGCCTTACACCACTTCCTAACACTGCCCATTCGGACCTTTCGTTCCCCACTCGCACCTGAGTAGTCTTAGACATGTACAGCTGGCGGATTAGTCTCCTGTCCCTCCAATCTATTACTATTTTCTGCAAGACTCGCTTAGTTTTTCCCAATTCACTTCTTCAAAGGCTTTTTCGAAATCTACGAACAAATAAATACGTCGTGATTTTATTATATATTCTTCTCGATTAGTGATCTCATTACTGCAACGGCATCACGCGTACAACTTCCCTTCCTAAACCTAAACTGATCATCCCCTAAGTAATCAGTTGCCTTAATCTCTATCCTTTTTTGATTATCGTGAGGGATATCAAACTTATAGTACTGTAATCCTCACATGATGTAGCATTTACCTTTTTCGGAATAGGAACTATAACTGATTTTACGAAATCTATCGGCCAGATTCCTTCCTCATAGATACTACTAATCAGTCCAAATAGGATCTCCTTCCTACATTTTCCTAAATATTTCAATAGTTCCACAGAACTTTTGTCTAACCCCCGGCCTATTTGCTTTCATCTCCTTTAAAGCCCTTTTATTTCATCGTCGAGTATCCCTGGACAAATTTCAAGAAACTGTAATAGTAACTTTAACGGAGTCACCCGCTAAGTGTGCATTATAATGCAATCATTTCAGAGAGTAAAAATCATTCGCCTTGACCGGGATTCGAACCCGGGTCTCGGTAGCTTAAATGGTTAAAGCACTCGGCCGGATATCGAGGGATCCGGGTTCGAATCCCGGTCAAGGCGAATGATTTTTACTCTCTGAAATGGTTGCATTATATCCCTGGACCTAAGCTATCTTCATCTACGTCATGTTCCTTTTCTATGTCTAACCTTGTCGGCCTTGGTTCTCTCTCATATAGTGTCTCTACATACCCTTCCATCTCTCTTGGATTTTTTCTGGTTCAACGATTATCTTACCCCACTTATCTTTAACTTTTTGCACTGATCTTGCCTTCTTACTTCCCGAAATAACTTAACCTTGCTGTATAGCGCACCAATTTCACCCTTCTTCTGTAAACTTTCCATATCCTCGCATTGCGTTTTCTACACTTTCTCTTTTGCTTTATTTGTGGCCCTTCTCAATGTATTGTTTAATTCTTTGGACTTCATTTTGCCTAAATCTGTGTTTACATTTTCCATCTTCTTCTCTCATCTATCTTTGCAATCATCTCACCCGTTATCCATGGTTTCCTTATCCTTTTCTCGTTAACGGTTCTTATAGTGTCTTTTGCGGCTACTGATGTCCCTTGCTTGATACATTCCCATTTTTCTTCGATAGTACTTAGTTCTTTACCGTCATCCGTCATTTTCTCTACAGCCTGCTGATACTCCTTCCACGTTAATCCATTCCCGTTAATAGTTCCTACAGTGTCTTTTGCGGCTTTCGAAATAACTGTCTTGAGGCATTCCCTTTTTTCTTCGATAGTACTCAGCTCTTCACTATCATCCAGCATTTTCTCTACAGCCTATTATTACTTCTACCTCGTTTGTCCACTTAATGCTGCTACATTCTAATTCATAGCAACTAAATTGTGGTCCAGTCCGCATCCACCCCCAGGATTCTGTGCGAAATTATCACACTGTTCCTAAACCTGTGCTTTACCAGAATATAATCGAACTGATACATTTCTGATTCACCTGGCATTTTCCATGTATGCCTACGCCTTTTGTGGTGTCTAAACCATGTGTCGGTGTTGACTCACCCCTGTCTCCTGCAGAGTTCCATTCTTTCTCCCCACGTTCATTTCTCGTGCCTAACCCATAGTCTACCTGCTTTACCCCTACCTACGTTACTAGGTCACGTCATCACCATCTCTTCCTTCGACTGCCGTCGTATTCCAATCCTCCATCATTACACAGGCCTACAAAAAAAATTTTTTTTTGGTGCCGGGAATCTTTGAGTTGATTTTAACTATATTCGTAGAGCTGAATCCAAATATGAAATCCGTTTTTATTTAACAGCTCTACTTTTTTAGATATAGCACATCTTACGATTAGTTGTATTAATATTTGATATATTCCGGAAAATAATTTTCAAAGTTAAATAATCTATAATTATACTAATTTATAACCACTCTTTGGTGTTCCTTTTATTTTCAATAAACTGTCAATAAGTTTTATGTATATTTCTATATTGAAGGCCGATGAGATTAAAAAACATGTGCGTGATTGTTTGTAAACATGTACTGAACATCTGCGGCAATGGACAACAGGACAACAGACAAGACTCGTAAGAACTCTGATATGGAACGTTGCTATGTACGGCCCAGAAACGTGGTCACTGAAGCAGGACAATAGATTTAGATCGGAGGCATTTGAAACGTAGGTGTGGAGAAGAATGGAGAAGGTGAAATGTACCAAAAGAAAATATATTAGGAAGTAATGGTGACGGTGGTTGAGGTGTGGTGTTTGTAGAGAGAGATCCTAAGGAATCAGGAAAAATGAATGAAAGGCGTATTGAGCGGTAGTGGAATGTTGAAGAAGATACTCGAGGGGAGAATTTTAGGCAAGCGAAGAAAGGGCAGAAACAGGATAGGGATGTTAGACGGGATGAAGAGAGCAAATAAGTACACAGAAATGAAAAGGGACTTGAGGCAGATTAGGTTGCTGTATTGGGTTTTGTTTGGAGCTACAAAATGTTTTATTTGATAGTGGTGTCCATTCAAAAACCTACATTAACCGTTAGATTACCTTAAAAAAATGAATTATATATAGCTATATATACAACCTTGTCGTGGTGGAAGGGCTTGTGTGTCCCGATGACCCCTAGAGCTGTGCTGGCGGGAGTAATAATAACTACTCCTGGAAGGGTCACCCATTCCAGATAGGTCGAAGGTTAGGAGCCAGACGAAAGGTAGTTCACGCAGCGTCTGTTCCTCAGTGAGGCGGCTGCAATGGCGTCTGACCCCAGTGGGGCGGCCATGAAGTGATGGTGTCAGGTTAAAACACTATTGAGGAAGGCAACGGGAAACCACCTCAATTATGATTCCCAAGAATATAATGATGGGCACTATAGATAATATGGGTCCTGGCAACTACAGGACTCGGCCCAAGAGGCCGTGTGTCGTGCCCGGCAGCGGGAGAGGCAAGGCTTCCGCGGTCGTCATCCCACGAAACCCTTGCAGGGAAGAAATAACTGCAGCAGGACAGAAAACTCAGAAGAAGGTGAACGTAGTTAGAATAAGAACCTGGAACGTCAGGACAATGTTGAGGAGAGGCAAATTAGAAAATATTAAGCGAGAGATGGAAAGAGGTATTATAGATGTTTTAGGTCTCTGCGAGGTGAGATGGAAGGATAGCGGGGATTACTGGAGTCACAATTATAGAGTGATATACAGCGGCGGGGACGAGAGCCAACGAGGGGTTGCCGTAATTTTAAATAAAGGGGTAGGAAGAAGCGTAGTCAACATAGAGCAAGCAACAGATAGAATTTTACTCGTAGAGATTAAAGCAGAGCCGACGAACTTGGTCATTGTTCAGGTATACATGCCACCGAGCAACCACAAGGAGGAAGAAGTCGATAGGATATATGATGAGTTAAAGGATATCATCGCGAGTGTTCCTGCAGGGAAACATTTGATAGTGACGGGGGATTGGAATGCGACGGTAGGCGAAGGAAGAAATGGTGGTGAGGTGGGGGACTATGGGTTAGGCACGAGGAATGAACGCGGGGAGAAAGCAATTGAATTCTACAGGAGACAGGGGTTAGTCATCACTAACACATATTTTAGACACCACAAAAGGCGTAGGTATATATGGAAAATGCCAGGTGGCTCAGAAAGGTATCAGTTAGATTATATTATGGTTAGCCACAGGTTTAGGAACATTGTGATAAATTTGCACAGTTTCCCAGGAGCGGATGCGGACTGACCACAATTTAGTTGTTATGAAATGTAACGTCCGTTTCAAGAAGATAAGGCAAGGGCGGTGGGTTCGGAAATGGAATTTAGAAGCAGTAAATGGATTAACGAGGAAGAAGTATCAGCAGGCTGTAGAGAAAATGATGGATGACGGTAAAAAACTGAGTACTATCGAAGAAAAATGGGAATGTATCAAGAGAGGGATATTGGAAGCCGCTAAAGACACTATAGGAACCGTTAACGAGAAAAGGATAAGGAAACCATGTGTAACGGATGAGATGATTGCAAAGATGGATGAGAGAAGAAGATGGAAAAATGTAAACACAGAGTTAGACAAAATGAGGTACAAAGAGTAACACAAAAAATTGAGAAGAGCCACAAATAAAGCAAAGGAAGAATGGTGGAAAACGCAATGCTAGGATATGGAAAGTTTAAAGAAGAAGGGTGAAATTGGTGCTCTATACAGCAAGGTTAAGTTATTATCGGGAAGTAAGAAGGCAAGATCTGTGCTAAAAGCTAAAGATAAATGGGGTAAGATAATAGTTGAACCAGGAAAAATCCAAGAGAGATGGAAGGAATATATGGAAACACTGTATGGTAAAGAACTTATGCCGACAAGTTTAGACATAGAAAAGGAACATGACGTTGAAGAAGATAGCTTGGGTCAAGGCATACACGACGATGAAATAGAAAGGGCACTATAGGAGATGAAAGCAAATAAGGCTGTGGGGGTGGACAATATTCCTGTAAAAATGTTGAAATGTTTAGGGAAAGGTGGGAAGAAGGCCATATATGGACTGATTCGTAGTATCTATGAGGAAGGAATCTAGCCGGAAGATTTTGTGAGATCGGTGTTAGTTCCTATTCCAAAAAAGGCAAAGGCTTCGTCATGTGAGGATTACAGAACAATAAG